>JAWZYV010014254.1:0-107091 GCA_038373885.1 Cheiracanthium punctorium
CGATATTCGCATAGCAAACGGCTAAACGGAATAGAATTCGACGTTCTGCTGCGCCACCTAGTGAAAAGTTAGAGGAAAACGGATAGCATAAAAACCTTCTTCATGATAAAAGACTTAGGTGAACCAAATTTCATGGTGATCGGTGAAACGGTGCTGGAGTTTTTCAACCTCCTACACACATACCAACATTCATTTTTATCTATAACCAGTCTTATTATACGTATATACCAGTCTCAAGTAAAATCCAGTTTCAAATCTAAGCCTCGCCAAAGTGCCAGCATACGCCATTTTGCAAGAGTTTTTTCAGGGAATCATTCGAAGCATTGCCTTAGCAGCAATCAAAATGGGAAATGGTTCGACCGCCAGCCATTTATTTGAAAAGTGGAATCCCTTAATACAGCCGCATTTTTTAAATTATCAACTATAACATGTTTTATTCATCGTTACCCTCGATGTACTAAATGCGAAGATTTCAATTTTCTGAAATTTGGCGGATTTCCCCCAAGTTAAATCAATGTACTCAATTGGCGAGAATTCTGAAGCTACATCGCTTGAAATGCCCTAATAACTGCATTATTTCTGCACGGATAGTTAAAATTTAATGCTGTATTCTAAGAAAACCTATACACTTGTTTTCAAAAATGCTATTCCCTTAAGCTCTCAGTAAATTGCGCCAAAAAGCCTAAAACTGTGCAAACCGCTAGAACTCACTCTCTAAAAATCGCCTAGCAGCCATTTTTTTTTTCGCCAAACTAAAAAAAAATTACATATTAGTCTCGGATATCTTCGATCCTCATTGTTTTGCGTATAAAACATTTCATTCCTGCTCTCATTTCTTATGCGCACAACGATATTATAATTAAAAAAATAACCTAAAAAAAATCATTATTATTCTTTTATTTTTACTTTAAGAATTTAAAACATTTTATTCGGCAAAATCGCCACACATGGCAACCAAAGATGCTTATTTTACACACTTTTTTCACTACAGGGGTTAATATTACGTAAAGCTTTCTGCGTGGAGAACATAAAAAATCTCTTAAAATTCCGGGAACGGAAATAAAGTGGAGTTTCAAAGTTTTAAAGTGGAATCATTTATTCTATATTATTTTACATATCTGTGTAAAATTTCAGGCTGACAGGTCCATTTTTGTGGAATTGTATACTACCCAAATCAACAAATTGACAAACAGAATTTCATTTTTATTTATAAGATAACCTACGCTTGTTTTTAAAAATACCCTCTCATTAAATTGCACCAAGCGCTAGAATCATAGAAAATCGGACACACTTTCAGATTTTTAAATACGCACTAAAGTGTTATATATAAAAAGAGTTATAATCCATGGGTCTTCCCTATTTTCGTTCCTTCTTTCATTAAGTTGGAAAGTGTATCATTATTCATGAGTGTGATTAAACAAAATTAGAATTGATATTTCTAACATCCTTTTTTCTGGATGTAATACATTAGATGCAGAAAAGCTGCTCAGAAAAATGCACAATTCCAACTGAATGAAAATTTCAAAAACTTATACGCAGGTGTATTCATAACCCAAATAGCAGACGATTAAATTACGATAAATAGCGCCAAGCGTTAGAATCCTCCTCAAAATCGCGAGAATGCTGAAGATAGATCGCTTGAAATCCCTTAATAACTGCATTATTTTCGCACGGATCATTAAAATTTAACGCTGTATTCTAATAAAACCTTTGCACTTGTTTTCAAAAATCCGTTTCCTTAAGCTCTCAGTAAATTGCGCCTAGCCGGAAACTGTGCAAACCGCTAGAACTCACTTTCTCGGCATTTGAGCCATTTTATTTTTTCGCCAAACTAAAAATTTTAACATATTAGCCTCGGAAATCTTCAATTCTTATTGTTTTGCGTATAAAACATTTCATTCCTGCTCCGATTTCCCATGCACACGATATTATAATTAAAAAAAATATAACATTACGAATATAAACTAACCAAAAAAAAATCATTATTATTCTTTTATTTTTACTTTGAGAATTTAAAACATCTTATTCGGCAAAATCGCCACACATGGCAACCACGATCCTTATTTCACAATTTTTTCACTACAGGGGTTAGAATTACGGAAAGCTTTTTGCGTGCAGAACATAAAAAATCTCTTAAATTCCGGGAACGGGTGGACTTTCAAAGTTTTAAAGTGGACTATGATTTATTCTATATTATTTTACATATCTGTGCAAAATTTCAGGCTGATAGGTCCATTTTTGTGGATTTGTATACAACTCAAATCCACAAACAAACAAACAAACAAACAAACAAACAAACAGAATTTCATTTTTATTTATAAGATATATGCACATCATCTCTCTACATATGATAATTTAATTTTGTTAATGTAGGATCTTTAATTGTATATTTAATCATACATTTCATGACCACGCACTGTCTTCCTTATTTCTGATTTTATGAGCATATGCTGTGTTCCTTATTTTTTTCTTGGAAGGTTGGCAGCTATGGATTCAGTGGACGACAGTCGTTCCAGAGTCAAAGGTTATGGAGCATGAACCGCCCGTGCTAGTATTGTGTCCAAAAGAATACTTTTTCGTCACTAGAGTACGTATTCCGCATCTGAACATGTTTCATTGTAACCTGGTAGGTAAAAAATCCACCCGGGTTTTTTTCGAAAAAGCCCACTTGAAAAAACCCAACGAGTCCGGTGGATTGAGACATCCGAGGATACAAAAATTCACACGCAGCTGAAAGTGGGTAGGATTGTTCAAAACACCATCCTAAATGAAATCTAAAAAGTCCTCATCGATCCGATACCTGAAAAAAAATGGACTCGGGGGGGTTCCAAGGTCCCAAAAACGGGTTTTTCGCGATTTTCGGCAAAACGGTCCGTTTTATCCTAAAATGAGTTCCGACAAAAAGTGTAGATCGGATACGTATCTATCCATAATGTCTCAATCCTTTTTGTTCCTAAGAACCACCGTTTCTGAGATATAAAGATTAAAAAAGGTGGAAGAGTTGTCATTGTCATAATAGGGTTCCGGGTTCGTTATCCATTTCGTAATTTTTTTAACAGAAAAATATAAAAAAAATATTTACTTTTGAAATAAATTAAGAATTCTAACGATATCAAAACAGCCTCCTCTCCCAATTCCCTCAAGATACATTCAAAAAACGCTCGAAACTTCATCTCTTCTGCCGGGTCTCGTGCTCTCAAGCTCTCTCGTGCTTGAACATTGAAGACCAACCCCCCCCCCCACCCCAAAAAAAAGTCCCTAAGGTCACAAAAAGTGGAGGACACCGCGGGACCTTGTGCTCCACTCCGAACTGTAGAATGGAGGGAAGGAGTCTATCGCCATTCCTCTTTCTTTTTTTTTCCCAATCGACTCTATAGCAATGCGTTCGAATAAAGAACAACAACAAAAAAAATTATCGATTAAGTCGCATCCTTCTTATTTATTTATTTATTTATTTATTTTGCTTGTTCCGAAAGGCTCACGGCGAGAATCGAAGTTCCACAACAAAGAATACTCTGTTCACGCTCAATTCTTCCGAATCCATTAGAAAGAACACCCAAAAAGAAAGAAAGAAGGGTCTTGAACTCAAGAACGCCATTTTGAATCTATCTCGAATTCATGCTTGTCATCCATATAAAAAAACAGAAAAAGTAGATGTACACACTGAACCCTTGAACGCGCAGTGTTCCCGCTCCGGGAAAACCCAACTCGGACGTTTGGACTGTTGCCAGTCACGAAGAATAGATTGGATTTCTATCAAAAGAGTGGCGGGTGACAGAGCTCCACGAGAATCCTTTACTTTTGAGCACGTCCTTTCCCGTCAAAAAAGGGTCACGATTCTTTTTAAACAGCACTGACATCTGCTGAAAAATGGAAGAATGCGAGAACAGCTGGATAGATGGCCCCATGCTGAAAAAAGGGCAGCCGTTGCCAATCGAAACGTTCATCCAGTGCCACAGATCTAAAGACCCTTTTTTGAGGACAAATGTCTGCGCCACACAGCCAGCTGTCGTCAAAAAATGGTCTCTGTACCGCACAGCCAGCTGTCGTAAAAAAAAAGGGTCTCTCGATCTGTGGCCCGCGATGAACATTTCGATCGTCCGCCATCTTGCTGGTGCTTAAGTCGAGCGATGGCAACGGCAGCCCTTTTTTCAAAGGGTTGGGAAAGGGTTGCGCCTCAAAGGGTTAATAAACACGTTCTATCAAGCACGTAGGGATCGACCGATACCCGATACTATTTTACAAGGGGCCGTTTAGGTATTATAATACAAAATTTCATATATCATGGAGGCAAAGGATTTTCCACCACTCATTTTTACGTAGCAATTTATGCTTAAAATAAGGTCAAATTTCTAACGCAAACTAAAACTTTTTTGGGAGAATTGGCAGCTATGTATATTGACCCCGTTTCCTATCACTCGCATTTGGAGAAATGTACCTCTGTGTCTACATTTTCCCAAATGCAAGTGTTAGTAAATTAGAGCCTATATAAATTTTTTCTATTTTAATATGTATACGGCCCCTCGTAAAAAAGTATCGGGTATCGGTTAAAGTAGGGTATCGGTCGATCCCTACTCTGAAGTCAGCTCTCTGCTCTGTTGCTGCATCTGAAGCGCGGCATCAAGAAAGTTTCAATAACTGAAAAAACGTCACCTTCACTGCATTCGAAGGAGCACCTATTACCGGAAAGAAAATGACGTTTGAATAAAATTAAATCCAATTTCGAAAATCCCACTCTGCACGTACGAAAGCTTGTTTTATACCCAAGAAACGGGGACTGACCCAAATCGCACGCAAAAAAAAAAAAAAAAAAAAAACAACATTTCTGAAAAATCCATATTTTATATATTCGATCTATAAATGCATTTTCCCTGTTCAAGATAATATACGCACACACACACACACATATATATATTATATATATCTTATAAATAAAAATGAAATTCTGTTTGTTTGTTTGTTTGTTTGTTTGTTTGTGGATTTGATTCGTATACAAATCCACAAAAATGGACCTATCGGCCTGAAATTTAGCACAGATGTGTAAAATAATATAGAATAAACCACTGTCCCCTTTAAAACTTTGAAAGTCCACCCGTTCCCGGAATTTAAGAGATTTTTTATGCTCTTCACGCAAAAATCTTTCCGTAATTGTAACCCCTGTAGTGAAAAAATTGTGAAATAAGGATCGTGGTTGCCATGTGTGGCGATTTTGCCGAATAAAATGTCGTTCGTATACAAATCCACAAAAATAGACCTATCGGCCTGAAATTTAGCACAGATATGTAAAATAATATAGAATAAATTGTAGTCCACTTTAAAACTTTGAAAGTCCACCTGTTCCCGGAATTTAAGAGATTTTTTATGTTCTTCACGCAAAAATCTTTCCGTAATTGTAACCCCTGTAGTGAAAAAAGTGTGAAATAAGGATCGTGGTTGCCATGTGTGGCGATTTTGCCGAATAAAATGTTTTAAATTCTCAAAGTAAAAATAAAAGAATAATAATGATTTTTTTTTTGTTAGTTTATATTCGTAAGGTTATTTTTTTTTAAATTATAATATCGTGTGCATGGGAAATCAGAGCAGGAATGTAATGCTTTACACGCAAAACAATAAGAATTGAAGATTTCCGAGGCTAATGTGTAAATTTTTTTAGTTTGGCGAAAAAATAAAATGGCTGAAATATGGATTTTGAGTAAGTGAGTTCTAGCGGTTTGCCCAGTTTTCGGCTTGGCGCAATTTATTGAGAGCTTAAGGAAATAGATTTTTGAAAACAAGTGCAAAGGTTTTATTAGAATACAGCGTTAAAGTTTAATGATCCGTGAAGAAATAATGCAGTTATTAAGGGATTTCAAGCGATCTAACTTCAGAATTCTCGCCAATTGAATACATTGATTTAAGTTGGGGGAATTCCGCCAAATTTCAGAAAATTGAAATCTTCTCATTTAGTACATCGGAGTAACGATGAATAAAACACATTATAGTTGATAATTTAAAAAAAAATCGGCTGTATTAAGGGATTCCACTTTTCAAATAAATGCCTGGCGGTCGAACCATTTCCCATTTTGATTGCTGCTAAGTCAATGCTTCGAATGATTCCCTGAAAAAACTCTTGCAAAATGGCGTATGTTGGCACTTTGGCGAGGCTTAGATTTAAAACTGGATTTTATTTGAGACTGGTATATATAATAACACTGGTTATAGATAAAAATGAATGTTGGTATGTGTTTATGAGGTTGAAAAACTCCAGCACCGTTGAGCACCGTTGCACGATGAAATTTGGTTCACCTAAGTCTTTTATCATGGAGAAGGTTTTTATGCTATCCGTTTTCCTTAACTTGCCACTTGGTGCCGCAGCACAACGTTGAATTCTATTCCGTTTAGCCGTTTGCTATGCGAATATCGTCCAACCGATTTCGATGAAATTTGGTACACGCGAATATTAGAACACGGAGAATATTTTTCACTATCCATTTTGCTGTAACTTGCCGCTAAATGGCGCTGCAAAGCATCAACTTCTATACCGTTCGACCGACCAGCATAAAATTTTTTATACTTACACATTTGAGCACGAAGAATATATTCTAACTGCGTTCCTTTTGATGTTACTCACCACTAGATGACACTGCAATGCATTATTATTTTAACTCGCCACTAGATGACGCTGCAGCAGGCCAAATTCTTGACCATTCAAACGGTCGCTATGAAAATCAGTATACATAGCTATTTGAACAATGAGAATATTTTGGCGTTATCCATTTTGCTATAACTCGCCACTTGACGGCGCTGTAGCAAATCATTACTTTAATTAACTACTAGATGGCCCTGCAGTGTATCACTTCTTGACTGTGCAAATGATCGTTATGAAAATTGGTATACATAGATAGTTGAACACGGTCGCTATGAAAATCAGTATACATAGCTATTTGAACAATGAGAATATTTTGGCGTTATCCATTTTGCTAAAACTCGCCACTTGACGGCGCTGTAGCAAATCATTACTTTATTGAACCACTAGATGGCCCTGCAGTGTATCACTTCTTGACTGTGCAAATAATCGCTATGAAAATAGGTATACATAGATATTTGAACACGGGGAAGAGTTTGGCGCTATCCATTTTCCTATAACTTGCCACTAGATGTCGCGTCAACACATGAACTTCAGGACTGTCCAGCCGATAGTCATGAAAATTCGTATACATCGATATCTGAATGCGAAAAATATTTTCGCCGTATCCGTTCTGCTAAAACTCGCCACTAGATTGCGCTACGCCGCATAGCCTTCTGCACCGTACAAACGATTGCCTTGCAATTCGGTATGCATGATTATTGGACGCAATATAACGCGATATCCACTTTGCTATATCTGTTTATTACAATGAATAGTAATCACCACAAATCGTAATATCAAAAAGTCCATTCATTCCCGTGCGAAGAACGGGTACTTCAGCTAGTATAATATAAAATAGCTAAACTTACGTAATATGGAATCCCAAGTAAAATATTAAGTGATAGCACATAATAGCAAATATAATACTGAAACCATGAAAATAATAATTGATAATCCAGAGGCTATAAATATTGTAAAAAAAAACAGATCTATCAAAGCTAAAGAGAAGTGAGAAAACAAAACAGGTTAAATGGGCTTAAGCCTAACTTTACGAACCCAAGCAATGAAGTGGAAAGGGGGTGGAAAATTGAAATGGAGTACTCCATTATCAAGTACCACCGTACTCACATTTCAATTTAAAGAAAAAACAAAAATAGCTAGGTTTCTGTAGATTACCTGACAAAAGGAGTCGCTTTACGTAAAGTGGGGGCTACGACCCTAGCTATAAGTTAAAAAACCAGCATGGATACTAACCTAACATGAAGGTGGAAGCACAGGCAAGACTAGAAATCGATGCCAACCGAGAAGATTAATCGACAAAAATATATACAGCTAGAGCCAAGGAGGAAAAAGTAGGAGAAAGAAAAACAGACAAAATGCTGCCAACACCATGTTAATTTATCAAGAAATTCAGAAAATGGAAGGGAAAAAGATAAATAAATAAATAAATATTAAATATTTAAAAAAAAATACTCGAGTATAGCTAACCTATGAGATTATATATATATATTACGTATTAAGATGAGATGAAAGAAATATTTTCTCATTTAAAAGAGCGTACAGTCATCATTTTTTTATTTATTTCTTTTACGGTGGCATTAGCTTCCCTGGAAAGTGACATTCCTAGCTTTTCTCCTCGAGGCTTGGTTAATATTTTCCGCGTTCCCTATCAGGCTCCCAGATGATTCCTTTCTGTTTATTTATTCACTTCATAGGAGCCGCTCATTTTAGTGAAACGTCACTTTTGTTACGGGAGGGCGGAGAAGACAGAATGGCCGACCCCCTTCTTTCCGAGCACAGAAAAGAAGTGAGAAAAATAAATAACATAACTGCACATGCAGAAAAGAAAAGAAACGGAATTTTAAAAATTGTGTTTATATTCATTTATTTTTCTAATAATTGAGTGTTTCCTTAGATTGAGTCCGAGTTTTTTTTTTTTTTCTTTGTTCCCCCAAGATTTAAAAAAAATTAAAACAGTGAGTTACAGGTTGAGTGGGACTCATTTTTAAAAGCATATAACTATTTCTTGTCAATTTTAGTCGCTTTATCACGAGTTTTATTTTTTAAAAAATGAAACGTTCAAATCACCCATCGAACTATTTTTATGAATGGGAGTCCATGATGACTCCGAAATGAGATCCTCCAACCCGAAATGAAAGTTTAAAGTTTTTCAAGGATGGCTGCTCAAATTCTGTTATAAATAAAGCATTTAAAAATCAGAAGACATTTTTTTTTATTGGATTACTATCAAACTTCGAAAAGAAATCAAATTTGGCTGGCCATTCAAAGCTCCAGGGAAAAAATGTGGACGGAAGGAAGCCCTTGGTGAAAAAGAAAAAAAAAAAAAAAGAAGCCGAAAAGACCTATAGCTGTAGAAAATCCTGACTCGAAGGATTTTAGCAAAGAAACTTCAGGTATCGCAATCGACCATTCGTCGATTTTGGTATCGCATACGTTAACGCATTATATAAGTAGATGATAATATCATAAAGTGAAACAATTACTATGGGACCACATATGAGCTATCCCCATTCCATTAAAATTAGAATTTTTGAAATCCAAGCGGTAAAAAATGATCACTGAACATATCTATAAATATATATATATACAGGGTGTCCGAAAAGAAGTCCTTGCCACATTTCAAAAATTCACAGAAAAGCAACCAGTCGTATGAATGTGCGGTTCGCACAACAATGCTTCATAATCCAGAATTTATTTTTCCATCTTATAACAAATTACTTCCAAAATGTGTTTATAGATGGCGCTGCATCTCCATTTTTCAGCAATGACAGCCAGTAGGGATTTTTGTGAGTTTCAAACAGCATGGACGGTGCGGGACTAGGGTTGCCAGGTCGCCAAACCCAATAGCCGGACAGACCCGCCAGTTTGGCCGGACATTTGGGTAAAAAGGCCGGACAGCTTACAATAATGAGGATTTTGTCTCAGTATGAATAGATACGACAAAAAAAATTGTATGTAAAATCAAGCTTTTTGGATTATTACCACGAATCTTGTTCCATTCTAATGAAATATAAATAACATCGAATGCCCAATCTGTTCAAGTACTTTAGGACTCATCCGCCAAAGTCACCCGTCAAAAGCCTAACAAAAGCCAGACACCGTTCAGTTTGGGCCGGACACGCCATCCAAAAGCCTAACTATGTCCGGCTTTATCCGGACGCCTGGTAACGCTATGCGGGACTATTCGTTCTAGCTATGGCGACTGCCACTAGGATGGTGCATTGCATAGGTTGGTATTTCGAATCAAAATCCGTAACTGCAGTTCAGAGAAAGTTTCGTAACGTGTTTAAGAAAAACCCTCCGAGTCCATGCTAGCTGGAACATGGGATGAACTCGAGTACCATTTAGATGAGATTGGAGCAACAAAAGGTGCACACAATGAACTCTGGTAATCAAAGGTATTGCGTTCTACTTAATAAAATGATCCAACACCTCACATTACGTTTGTTTTTCTTAGTGAAGGAACAGCGCCACCTATGAACACAATTTGGAAGTATTTTTTTTTTTTTTTAGGATGTCGGAAAAAATTCCTGAACCCGTGAAGTATTATTTTGCAAACCGCACACTCACACGACAATTTGTTGCTTTTTCTATGAATTTTTTAAATGTGCCAAGGACTTTTCGGGCATCCTGTTTATATATAGCGGGTGATTCAAAATAGATGTTCAGGTGATTCTTTTTTAAACCGTAGGGGATCGAAACATACTTCCCATTAGAAAAGTCCGTCCATTTAAGAGTGGCTTTCAAATAGGGCATTTTTTACTGGGGGTTGTACACCTATTAAAATACGAAATTTAATTTTTATACGGTTCCTCCTTTCCTACTCTTTCTATTGAGAAGAAGGTGGCTCTTTCTCTAATAAAATGAATCAAACCAATCCCGTGTCTCTACGTGGAATAGTTTCCGAGATATAACCATTTGAGAATTTTGGCCTTTGCCGCCAAGCACTAAGGGGATGTCTCCAAAGTGAGAAAAATGTCATTACTTTTCAACTGACGTTCATTTAGGTTCATAGTCACTGGATAGACACAGTGGACTCCTCCAATCCTAATCTAGCTAAAATTTTCCTCTAAAGCATGTTTGGCAGTTTCTGGTGAAAGTTACCCACACCCTAGTAACCTACACCATTATTTTCTCATTCTCTTTTACATTTTAAAATTCCTTCTCTGGAAGCGTGATGTCATGCGTGGATGCCCCCCCCCCCAAAAGAAAAAGACTACATGATCGCTCATTTCATAAAGCTATAGCGATCATTATAGGTAAAACGATGCCTGTTCATTTCATGCATTGGGACGCGTCAATTGTTTTACCCTACAATGGGATCTTTATTTATCTTTTATCCACTCATAGTGGGTCCCCTCAAGTCAAGATTTTTTCGCCTGAAAACGGACGCCAACACTGTAGGTAAAGTGGCGTAAGTCATCCTTTTCCAAATTAATTTTCTCGCTCACTCTTTCACTTAGAGACGCGGGATTTGTTTTATTCAGTTTCTTCGTCAAAGAGCCACTTTCTTCTCACTATAAAGGATAGGAAAGGAGGAACCGTCTAAAAATTAAATTTCGCATTTTAATAGGCATACAACCCCCAGTCAAAAAATGCCCTATCGGAAAGCGACTCTTCATTAGACGAACTTTTCTAATTACAAGTCTGTTTCGATCCCTTTCAGTTTAAAAAATAATTGCATTAACCTCTATTTTGAATCACCCTGTATATATAAACGCGTTGAACATAGTACCTCTTCCTTTTTTGAAGTCGATAAAAAATGAAAGCCCTTTCACAGCATCTGTTATCTTAAAAGCTGGGGAGAAAGGACTCCAAGAACAAACATACCGCGTACTGCTACTGTATTTATGGCTTCATAAATTGTGGGCAGTTCTTACGGAGCCGTTATTCTTGTGGAAAATATTCAGGGTCTCTGGAATCCTCTCCGCCTGACATTGCTCCTATTTTATTATTACGAGAAAATGATTTAAATCAGACTACGGTCATTCAATTGGGCCGCGCCGGTTATTTGTGCACTGCCGTCATTCCTTTTTGAGCTGAATAAACGGCTCTCCCCTTCATGTTTAAACAAATTCAATTTTTAATCTTTTTACTTTCCGAACATGTACCCTGTAAGGAAAGTATTGTAATCATGAAAAAATTCGACTTCGAGATTTGGGTGTTTTTACACGTTTTGGGGGCTTCTGAATCCATTTATGCTATTTTTACGAGATGTATGTATGTATGTGTGTATGTGTGTATGTGAGTGAACACGATAGCTCCTGAACGGAGCATTCGATTGAGCTCAAATTGGATATATAGGTCATAAACCACCGTCGCAAGACCGGTATGGATTTGGGTGTGTATAGGACTTATAGTTTTTCTATAGGGCTACGACAAAGATTTCTTTTGCATAATGGCCTATGGGGAGACATTCTTGAAAGTGCGCAAGCGTTTAAACGGTGCATTCGATTGAGTTTCAATTGGGTATATATGTTTGAATGATTCACCGATTAAAATTTATATAAATGCTTGGTCATGATCTTAATCGTAAGTGTTCGGAAAGTCGAGTGGAGTCACTCCAGATTTTTTACTTTCCGGACACCTAAAAATAAGGGAAGTAGGGTAGTCATGAAAAACTTCGAGATTTTGATATATTGACACGTTTTGAGGCGTCTTCCGAATTCATTTATGCTAGTTTTACAACTGATGTATGCAAGCATGTGTGTCTATGCATGCGGGTGAACACGATAGAGCCTAAAGTGTTCAGGATTTGGTTTGTCTGCCTGTCTGTCCGTCCATTCATTCGGTTTCCGTAAATATCCATTAATAAGAAATCACTGCAAGTTATTCCTACGCACATTACCCAGTACCCTACTGAAAATGATCCAAGTAGTATTTAAAATTGTCTTACGAGAGCACCTAAAAGAATTCAGGTGCACGAGGCTCTAAAAATAAGGGAACTACTACTAGAAACTTTCCGTAAAATTTTACGGAAATTCTCCTTTTATATTTGAATACGGGACCCTTTCCGTACATCGAGGGTCAGCGCCTCTCTGTAACAGAATTTCTACTGGAGTTTACGGAAACAAAACGCCGTAAATATACGGTGATAGTACAGGCGTCTCAGCTGCCAGTACTTTTTCCGTATTATCACGGAAATTATTTTTACAGTGCACGGAGATGGATTGTTGAAAGGGTAGATGCTTCAAACTACTCAATCAAAAGAAAATGAATTTTATGGAGGATTACAAAATAAAGCTCTCCCCTACTAGCAATTTTGCTCGTGCTACCATCGGCCACGTAGCCAGCCGATGATGACCCAAGCAAAATTGCTAATAGGGTCCACTGAACCGCGTCTGAATCACTTACGGGAGCTTTCATTCAAAAGAATTCCGATGCATTACGGTCTATATAGCAGTAAACTCCGTTAGCAATTTTGATCGGGTTACTCCCGGCCACATAGCCGGCCGATGATAGCCCGAGCAAATTCTCAAATAGCGTAGAGACACTCGTGCGTTAGAAGCACAATTCAAAGAGGAGGTACATAAACGATTACACCCGAGTTCTCTTCATTTTAAAGGATGGAAATAAACACTAAAGTTTTTTTTTTAACAGGGTGCCGCAAAACGAGTGATGTACCGCTATTTTAAGGTATGAGACTACCCCAAAAACCCTTGTGCTACGAAAATGTTTTTATTGACTTCTTTTATAGGTTTCTTATATGATTAAGATTCCAAAACAGTTTTACTTTTCTTTCTACGATCACTAGAAGCATGGCTGCCGACCTTCCCGATTTCTTCGGGAGATTTCCCTCCCCCCCACAATTTTTAAACAGTTTTATTTTGCATTAAAATTTTGGCGTTATTTTAAGCATGAATTAGTGGTGGGAAATTTCCCGAAGAAATCGGGAAGGTTGGCAGCTGTGCTAGAAGCTAAGCTATAGAAGAGCTAATAAAACAGAAGTATAGTATTAGGTGCAATATTCAAATCTTTCAACATTTTTTCTGAAAAAGTTGGTTTTTCGTAAATTTTGTTTACCATGCATGCAATACCAAGATACGTTGATCATGACTAGCTGCGTTATGAAGGAGAATAGAGTATCTGCGTTTATTTATTGATTTTATGGCCTGTTTTTTTAGAAAAAATACCGCGTTTTAGTATAAAAATTGAAATATTTTCACAACTATTAGAACTTTTGCACATTTTCTGGTTCATAACACATAAATATAGATTAGTAGTTATGGACTGAAGCAATATTATTCAAGAAGAAGAATGGTTTATTATTTATTAGAATTTTTTACAGGAGATCTGACGTCAAGACGTTTTTCTTACCAAAATGCCACTACTAATAACATTAGTTTAGGGTATTTTAAGAACAGAATAGAAAACCTTTTAAAAATATCCTCCAACTGGATCCAGTATTACACGAAGCATGTCTATGCAACCATCGACGTTTTATTTGAAACGAGATATCCTTTAAATAGTGGCTCGTATCCTAAAGTAATCATTTAATGAGACTATTATTTCGTTTGGGAAAATAGCCAGTCAATAGCTTGGATGGTATTCACACACGCACGCACTACAAATGGCATGATTCATTAAAAAGGATTAACAGAGAAAGCGGATCGCTTATTTGAATTTGTAATGAACGATTTCAACGAGTTCATTCTCAAAACTTTTAATGACCACCTCGTCACCCTGAATGCAGTTAATCTCCGTCGATTGGCCGGGACTAGGAATTTAAATTTTAATACTCCACGCTGACTGCCAGTGCTCTTTAATATCTTTAAAATAAACAGGATTACACCTAGTTGCTATGGCAACGCGCTGACCTTGAAAATGAAAAAACCGAGAGAAATGAGCGTTTTCCCCCCTTCATTCACGCAACGCTTCCGATAAGGAAAAAGTGGCTGAAAATTGTACAAAATATAAAATAACTCAAAAACTATTAATCCGATTCATTTCATTTTTACGACACATTAGCTTTCTCTTGTCCTATTTAGTCAGTGTGCCAAATTGGGTCCAGATCCGTCCAACGGTCTGGACGCGTATAGCGAACAAACGCATAGACAGACTTTCCTCTTTTATATATAGAGATAAGCAATGAAGGGCCGTTGCAGTTCGTTCGTTTTTAAAAATCGTCTCGCAACCCACACATGTAGAAACCTTAAGTGCGCTTCCGCCTCGGTGAGAGCGAACACATTATACCCGGGTTCCAGACGAAAACTCTCGAACACGATGTACAGTTTACCGAGTATTATTATTTTTAGAAAACGAATTCGAATAAAATGCTGAAAGTTCTAACTTGCGGTATCTCCGTAACTACCCCACTCAGAGACTTGGGATTTAGTTTCTTTCAATTGACCTTTTTAGACACAGTGTCACATTTCCCAGACATAAGGATAGAAAGTGGGGGGGGGACCGTATAAAAATTAAATTCTGTATTTTAATACGTATACGCAGCTTCATGAAACAAATGGCCCTATCTGAAAGCTAATCTATAATTCAAAAACTTTTCAGACTGAAAGCCTACTTTAATCACTTATGGTTTAAGACATATAATAATCGCTTAACATTGACTTTGAATCACCCGGTTTAAATATATATGAATGACTATGTCATTTTATCTCTCACCCCCTTTATTGAAAATGGCCCGAAAAATGTGTCCCAAAAATGCGACATAAAAAAGCGACATAAATTTACATATATTTAAATACTATTCGTTCACAGCAGCTTTCGTCTACTGTTACACTATTCCGTAAGCTGTAGAATATATGCATCCCGTGTATTTTTCTATCAATAGGTTACAATCGTAAAAATTTCAACCTAGGGTGACCAGGCGAAATACTCGAAAGATGAGACATAAAATGACGCGCTGACCATAGTATACCTCCTCATTTTTTTAAGTCTTACAAAGGTAGACAAAGGTATTCACGAGCAGCGTTTTAAAGTGAAGTCCTAGTAAGGAAAAGCCCCCTATATCCTCTATGTTACAATCTCTGGACCCGTTCATTTACAAAAAAAATGTTGTCAAGTCTTGAAATTGGGTGAACAGGTAGGAAAAGGATCCTTCAATAAAATGACATGCATTAAAAACACGAAGATAGCGCTCGATTCATTTTATTTTTCGTTTGAGATATGGATGTCAATGCCTCATTCTCCAGAGGGCGCCATTGCACAGGCATGGGCGGAAGGGCTTCCAATCAAAAATAAAATACAAGGGGTGAGCCAAAGAAAAGGTAAGAAACGACGTAAAAACGTAACAGGTCAATATTTGCATATTCCGCCACGGGAGAACATCGCGGGATGGGATTGGAGTCTCTGACTGGGGTCGAAGCATGCGCAGGAGAGAGCAGAGACCCTTATCAAAAGCGGCGGTCCGCATGAGGACAGGATGGCGTTCCCGTTGCAAAATTCGACGATTGAGGAAGAACAAAGGCCGGAACCAAAGGAACAAAGACCATCCAGAACAAAAGACCGGGGCTGCTCACGCAGGGTGTTTTTCTGCTCCATGATAACGCGCGTCCACACGTCTCCACACACATGGAACTGCCCGAGTTCGAGTGGGAGAGCAGCTTGATCATCCGCCCTACAGTCCGGACAGGTCGCCCTGCGACTTCCATGGGTTGGGTCCACCTGAAAGGGAAGCGCTGACGACGTACTCGAGGACGCCGTGACGGACCGGGTCTCGTCACGGCCACGGGGATTCTGGGAACAAGGAATCCTGCGGCTCGTTCATCCGTGGGATGGTTGTGCTCGGGCCTAGGGTGCCTATTTTGAATAAAGTCTACATTTGTACCCACCGTATCGATTCGTATCTTCTCATTGGACCACCCCTTGTATGTTAGAAGCTATCTCGGCATTTTTAATTTATGTCATTTTATTAAATGACCCTTTTCCTACCTGTTTACCCAATTTCAAAGTTTTATACCAGGCAGTTTCTAAATGAACGGGTCCCGATGATTGCGACACAGCGAGTATAAGGGCTATGCCTGACGGGAAAGATAAACGGAGCTCTTAAGGGTCACAATGGGCCATCCCTCCCTTCTCCCTTTGCCCGTCGGCCAGCGCAATAACAGAGAGGATGAGGCCCCCCCCCCCCCCAAATGCACTCTTAAAGTCAATGGCATTCATTATCTTTTGTTCACTGAGGATGATGACGACTCCTCAATACGACTTAACAGATTTAAGAAAGAGCAAAATCGATTCCATGTGTCGGGCATTGTTCACTTCTCTTAACCTTTTACCGCGCAGTGTTCCCGCTCTGGGAACACCTAACTCGGACGTTTGGACGGTTGCCCGTCACGAAGAATCGATAGGATGTCTATCAAAAGAGTTGCGGGGGACCGAGCTCCACGAGAATCCTTTACTTTTGAGCACGTCGTTTCCCGTAAAAAAACTGTCACGAATATTTTTAACATCACGGACATCTGCTGAAAAAGGGAAGAATGCGAGAACAGCCTGGATAGAGGGCCCCATGCTGGAAAAAGGGCAGCCGTGGCCATCGCTCGACTCAACGACCCGCAAGAGGGCGGGCGATCGAAACAGTCCTCGCGTGCCATAGATCGAGAGACCCTCTTTTTGGACGTCAGCTGTCGTCCAAAAAGAGGCTGTCGTCTCAAGAGCTGTCGACCTCTATGCTGTCGTCCTCTATTCGTTTATTTCAGATGACTTCAAACAAAATGTGTGTTTAGAAGGGGGAAGATATTTAAAATTTTCAGCATAAACCAATCATAATGTTTTTTTTTTTTTTTTTTTTTTTTTAAAGGGGGAGGTTAATGCAAGGGGCCTCATTTTTTTCTCCTGCCCAGGGCCCACAGTTCTTTGGATCGGGCTCTGATTCTTTTATATGTCAAACGTTTATGAAAAAGATAACACATTTTATAGATGGCGACCTCGAAATTCATCAATATCTGGGGCCCCTGTTGGTCATAATCGGGCCCCTTGCCCACCCCTTCCTACGACCCAAGCATTCCAGTGTTCCATTTCCATCCGACGGATCTGTTTCCCCCCCCCCCCCCCGCTAACAAGCGCTACCAGGAAATTGGACGGTGACAAATGGGAAAATTCGACGATCCGTTTTATACTTTATTAATTCCCGCGTGATTAATAGGTTTTGAAACCTGCGTTCGTGTTTTTTTTTAAATTCACTCATTATTCATTGAGTTGCGAAAAAAAAAATTGCTGTTCAATAAACACGGCAGGGATAAAGAGCGCGCCGTACTCAGCGAACGTCTGATCGATATCGGGCTCGACACTTTTCATTCATTATTTTAATCTCATTATGCGCGACACTCGTGGGCCAATCATGTGGGTGTATCGAATGATACTGGAAATACATTTTCTGGCGTTATTCATTGAATAGAAATACCGAAAGGTCACGGTCTCTTATAACCCTATAACGTCCAACCATTTTCAGATCTATAGTGCGACGTTGTCCGAATAATTACGAGTCACTTATAGAGATAGATATGTGACGCTCCTTTTTTCTGACCCCTCACTTCTTGAATCTCTCCGATAACCTCTGATCTGGGCGGTATCGTAAAGAATTCGACAAGAAGTTATAGATCTTCGATAGTGTGCAGTTCTGACGTTGTAGAACGCATCCATCCCCGAGTGTTCCACGTTTTAGATACCAAGGGAACCATCCTAGTTTTCACGGTAGAATCTGCCTTTTGAGGAAACCGACCCGCACACCAGACATGGACAGCCGTACGGACATCGATCTACTCTACTAGCCATTGTGCCTGGACCGGTGGTAACCCGAGCAAAATGGCTAATATAGACTATCTTCTTTCTCTGGTTTGCTCCTATTTTTTCACCATTGTGAAGTATATTCATATTATTGCTTTTCAATAGATGGCGTCACTTGTACATTCCACTGAAATGTGTTTTATCGGGTGTTTTAAATTGAAATAGGAGCTTTAACTTCATGGAATTTTTATTCGTGAATGGCTACAAATAATATCCTTCCCAGCAAACACACACAGGTTCTCTGAACGTCTATTACCGTTCAGAAAAAGTCTTCTGAACGTTAATAGACGTTCAGAGAACCTGTTGTGTTTGCTGGTTTTCTTCTTTGTCCACATCATTTTTCACTGTCAGAAAAACAAACTTATCAGCTAAGAGGTTAAAGTCTGGTCTGAAAGGGTTCAACAAGAAAGTAAGCGTAGTGAAATGATATTGAACCGCGTTCGACATTTCAAATGAACCTCTCGTGAAAACGAGCCATTTCTTGATGAACATTTTAGAATAGGCTGGGAATATTTTTGGAAATGAGATTAAGGAAGTTAATTGTACAGAGAAATGGCTCGCCTGTAAATAAATAATGTATGCAAAGGATCGATGAAACTGAGCAAGCACTCAGGTTTCCCTGTTTTATAGGGCTATCACACTGAGAAAAATCCGACCTACTTTCCTTGCCAATAAAGTTTCCGGCCGATTTTCTCCGCCGTTACCTTGACGACCGCGAACTCCAACTTTTTCCTTTCCGAAGAAAAAAATCCGAGTCGGACGAAATTTCGGCCAATCAGCGTACTTCTTCCTGCTACGGCATAAGCCATTTCGAGCCATGGCAACTACTACTCTGTTCGAATCTTGGCTCGATGTCAGAATCCCGTGTCAATAAAATGATGGCCGCGTTCCAGTGGACTTTGTAATGAGAGATGGCTGCCCATCCGATGCTGCCGAGATTGCTACCCATCCGATGAAACTATACCAACGCACGATCAGTAAAATAAGAACCTGCACGCCCCATCAGCGATGCGATGACTCTTGGACGTCGGCGAGTGTCTGTTTACTTTTGCAACCCTTCAAGATAACCACGCCTTCAAGTCCGTCGGAAAAGTGGGCCCGGCGGGAAGTGGCTCGGATTTTCCCTTTAGTGTGATAAGGCCATTAAAATGTTTCTCGAGAGACCTCTTAATATACATGCTTCTATGAAAGAGGGAGGTTGGATAACGAGGTACTTCTTCCCTGCCTCCAGGGAAATTCGAGAGGCATTTTTCGGAAAGACGAGACCGATTGGAACGCCATCTGCCCAGCGCTATATTACCGGCAGGGCAAACGGGGCAACTGCCCCGGGCCCACAGATTTTAGGGTCGAAAAATCCTACACTTTTAGAATTTTACAATAAAATTACAAAGGATAAAGATTTTCAAAACTTGAATGATTTTTTAATTATCAAGTATGAACAATGAAAATAATTCAAATTTACATTTTATAAATTCATTTAAATTCATTTTTAATTCTTTGAAATTCTCTATAGTCAATACAACATACCAGTATGTAGGAAAATAACTAAATACATTTTTTAAAGACTATTTTCAATGTTAAAAAATTGAAAAATTTTTGAATTATTTGTTATTTTAAGAAACATTTGCAAAACGACTTTTTACAAAAAAAGGCTGTATTCCGTAAATGTTAGCAACTGTGATATAGTATTTCGATGTAACGTTTCACTATCTGTTTCTTTAACATCATGCAACTTTATTCGTTTATTTCAGATTAATTTAAATAAAATTTTTGTTTGGAAGGAGTAATTGAAAACTTTCAGCATCAAAAAATTATAATTAATTAATTAATTTTTTTTTAAGAGGGAGGTTAGGGAGGTTATTGCAAGAGGCCCAATTTTTTTCTTCTGCCCAGGGTCCACAGTTGTCTTGATCGGGCTCTGCATCTGCCGACACACAAAAGAGTTGAGGGTTCCTAACTTGAAAAGTGCAAGAAAAAGTGGAAATACGTCATTTAAATTTTTTTAATGAGGGTCCTCCATTCACTAAGAAGAAACACCTTCCACATCCTGTCAGGACAGTATTGTAATCATGAAAAAGTTGCACTTTAAAATTTGGATGCTATTGATACGGTCTTCTGAATTCATCTACGTCATTCTTATGTCGGTGCATGTATGAGTGGCCCCCGATGGCTCCTAAACGGTGTATTCGATAGAGCTCAAAATTTGGCACATGTATTATACACCGGCGGCGTTGATTTTGGTGCGTATAGATCGTTTAGTTTTTTCACAGGGTCACACAAAAGAATTCTCAGACGTGACGGCCTATGGATTCAAATCATTCAAAGGGCGCCAGTATCTAAACGATGCATTCGAATGAACTCCTGCTCGGTACATATACTATCGATCACCGTCACACAATTTGTATAGATTTTTGCCTGGCGCAAACTAACAGTTATTGAAAAATGACTACAGAAAATAACTCTAATACATGACGGCGTTGCTGAAGATCAAGCTTTCGGAGTCGAGTGGAGTCACTCCAGGTTTTTTTTAGAATAAATATTCTCCAAGAAGAACAAAAAATACCGCTACCACTCCTACCACGAAAACAACGACAAAAATGGGGTGCCAAAGAAGATAACAATAATGAGTAACATTGTGAAACAACCTATGAAATCGATACTTATCAACAAAACGACCGTTTCGGGGGGCACAAACGGTCTGCGTGAAAACCGCACAAATATTTGTATCCTATCTGAACATCTTATAGCCATACAGGGCCCCCACCCACCCAAAAAAATTAATAACAATGGGGGCCTGGGCCTCCCAATGTCTTACTCGGGGACTGAGGCCAATCTCCCCTTCTTTTACAGACCTTTCTCAAAAAGAAACAAACAAACAAACAAAAAATTTAAGTATGAAGCACTTTCGTACTTTAAATACGCGCTCAAGTGCTCTATATTGCTGTATTAGGAATTTTCGGGGCCACCCGCTGTTCTGGGGCTTAAAATAGTTAAAAATTCGTATTCTACGCTTCCAATAGTTCAATTTTGCTTTTTGTTGCATCAAAATAAGTTAACTAGAACAGGAGATACGGAGGTTTCGGTTTCCCCATTGTTTTTCTATGGGTTTCTAGAAATCTCGAGAAATAGGTGTCCTAGGGCTTCGATCCCTTCACTTTTGGGGACTTATTTTGGCCACCCAATTCGGAGATATTTCGCCAAAAGTCGCCAAGCTTGGCGACATTTGGATCATGGGGCGCGATTTTCCCTATGGGGCCTGTAAAGCTGCTTTTGCTGCATTCAAAACACATAATAACCTGACATTTCTCTTCTAGGACGTCATCCAAATTCCCGTTTTATGTAGAATCCTCGAGAAATAGACTCTTCTGGAAGTTTCTCGTCGCTTCTGAAGCCACCTATATATACGAGTGCTTCGGAAGCCCCAGTTCAGGCTGAGTTCATCCCCCGACCCGTGGAGTTTGCTGTGTTACGCTTTGTATGGACGCGACAGAAGCCGTGCTTTGGCTTGCTTTTCGAAGCTGTTTTTAAAGTGCTGTGTGCAAATCCTTCACTGTTGAGTCTTGAGGGAGTGTTAGTGTTATCCCTCGTGTATTTCCACTGAATTTTACCTATGGAAGTGTTTTATTTTGTGTGAAAAATACAGCCTTTGCGAGAGCTTCTGATCTAAGCGGACTGTTAAAAGCACATGACTGTTGGATTGTGCTTGTGAATTTTCTACAGCGGATGGTTCGACTCAGTTCTAGAAGCCATCCAGTTTGTGTTCCGTCCTGACAAGGGACTTTTTACTAGAACTTTCTACACCCACTGGACTCTAGAAAGACGAACCCCGGAAGCAAGCAGAGTATTCTGCAACAATATTAAAAGCGTATCATCATTTATGCCTCGTCCCTATTTTTCTTCCTTATTCCATTCAGCTGGAAAGTGTATCATGATTCATGAGTGTGTCGTATTTTTTTCCCTTGTTCCCTAAGACCCATCTTTGGAATCGAAATCTATCTTAAAATTGCCTACTGAAACTATTTTACAATATCCCCAAGCCTATTCCAACTGTACTTGACCATCTTAAATACTGTTTGGAACGGGCATCCTAATCCATAAGTAAACCGTGTTTGTCTTTCTTGTTCCACAAGCACTTCTTCAGAATATGAAATCGCCTACCAAAACTATTTACCCATCTTTGTCAGGCATATTCTAACTATACTTCCCCTTCATAAATACCGTCTAGAAAGTACGGTGTTGACTCGCGTCATAGTCGCACCCCCGTTTTGAAGCCCGAAAAAAATAGCTTTAGAGTGTGCAATATTATGAAGTAGATTTGCCCCGCATAATAATCGCACCTAGACTTTCACCCTAAAAAATTGGCACAAAAAGCACGACTACGCAAGTAAACTTTATATCATATTCTATGAGTGTACAGCATCTGCCTTTAAACAATTCTTCCGAATTGAAATCTATATTAAAATCGCCTACCAAAGCTTTTTTACAATCTTCGCCAGGCATTTTCTAACTATACTTTTCCTCGGTAATAAACTGTCGCGTTTGCCAATTTCTAGAAGAAAGATATCGCCAAGCTCGGTTCGGTTTTGAAGACTTATTTTTTGGCGCCAAACTTGGAGATCCATTATCAAAAATGGGAAACCTTGTGCGACTTTCAACATTTTATTCTTCGCCCTCCCCCCATCCGCGTTAGCTGGCAAACATATTTGAAGAGATCTTCGACACATTGTGTCGACGCTAAAAAAAAACGCTTGATTTTAATAGGAATCAAGGTCTTGCAAGTACTTAAAAAAGTAATTTGTAAAATTCTTGCGTTAAAATGTCGCAAATATATATATCTATTATCGGGTCATAACTGCTTTATATCATTCAATAAGACCCTGAATATTTTGAGATGGCTGATGTGTGCAGGTCCAGGGTTTTGAACCCTCACGCGGCTATCATAGAACGATCTAGAGTTTGGGGCGGTTTTCTAACGATGTGACGCCCCTACGCGTTAGAACCCTTTAAGAAGGCATCTGGACTAGACACCCTCCCCCCCCCCCATCTCAGGCAGATAGATCGTGTTGCTTTACCTTAACCAACCTTTTTATTGAGAACTTGTTTTTGACAAGTTAGAAAGTTTTGTTTCAATTTAATACTTATTGAAAAAACAGAACCAGTTCTCTATGAAATTCTTGCTCTAAACTGTAACACATACGAATCTGTAAAAAATCATTTGTCTAAGCACCTCTCATTAAAAGCTTGTTACATGTCGACTCGTGAATCCCCCGTTTTCGAATACACCTAATACTATCTGGAAAATTGGGTAGGGGTGTGCTAACGGTTATAAGCGCAATCGTAAGCATTTACAAAAGTTACCGAGTTTTTAACAGTAATGGATCGGATATTAAATTCTAATCATCCGTTCACACACTCGTTTAACCCTTGAACGCGCAGTGTTCCCGATCTGGGAACACCCAACTCGGACGTTTGGACTGTAGACAGTCACGAAGAATACATTAGATTTCTATAAAAATTAGTTGCCGAAATCTAATCACAGAGCTCCATGAGAATCATTTACTTTTTAACACGTCATTTCCGGTAAAAGATTATTTTTAACAGCACAGATATCTGCTGAGAAATGGAAGAATGCGAGAACAGCTGGATAGAGGGCCCCATGCCGAAAAAAAGGGCAGCCGTTGTCATCGCTCGACTGAACGACCCGCAAGAGGGCGGAGGATGGAAACGTTCATCGCGTGCCACAGATCGAGAGACCTTTTTTTGACGCAGCTGGCCGTGCGGCACAGCCGGCTGTCGTGAAAAAAGAAGTCTCTCGATCTGTGGGGCACGCGATGCCCGTTTCGATCCTCCGCCTTCTTGCGGGTCGTTCAGACGAGCGATGGCAACGGCTGCCCTTTTTTACTTCCTTGTACGTAGTATAAGGAAGCAATGTGATCCCGAAAAATTTTGGGGGCCAAATTTCGACAAAAAAAACCGATTTTGACTACCTCTAAATTTAATTTTAAAATTTTTTTCGATGCATCTCATCGTAGGCTAGCATGCACGATCCTATTAACGCGTCTGCAACTCATTTTGACCAGCGGCGAGTCTGCTGTGGCCAGTTTTTCCATGCCGTCTGTACGTACGTACGTATGTATGTAACTCGCATATCTCAAAAACTATGGGTCGTAGAATGTTGAGATTTGATATTTAGGATTGTTCTATGATCTAGTTGTGCACCTCCCCTTTTGGTGGCAATCGAATGGATAGTTTATGTACAGGACCGCCCAAAAGATTCGAAATACATTACGCTCTATGGGCCGAAATTCATTAAACTCGCCTAACTCAAAAACTATTAGGCGTAGAATGTCGAAACTTCATATTTTGGATAGTTGTAACATCTAGTTGTGCACCTCTCCTTTTGGTTCCATTCGACTGGATAGTTTATCTACAGGACTGCCCAAAACCTTCAAATGCATTACGCTCAATGGGCCGAAACTCATTAAACTCGCATATCTCAAAAACTATTAGGCGTAGAATGTTGAAACTTTATATTTATGATTGCTGTAACATCTAGTTGTGCACCTCCCCTTTCGATTAGATTCGACTGGATAGTTTATCTACAGAACCGCCCAAAAGATTCGAAATACATTACGCTCTATGGGCCGAAATTCATCAAAGCGTTTTTTAGAGGTATTGGGCTATTTCAAACGACTCAGAAGTGATGTATGCTGTAAAGAGTTAGAAAATGAATTTCTCCATTAAAAAAAGTGTCTTTATCATTTGTAGTTCTGCTACAGGAACACTCAAAAGATTTCCAATACATTACGGTCAATGGCAATTTTAGGGGCATTCATCCATTTCAAGCACAATACCGTTCTACCACATAAGTTAGGTAATGGTCCGACCACGGTCACGTGCCTCCCTCAAGAACTATGCCGAAAGTCGCCAAGCTTGGCGACTTTTGGTGTACGTGTGTGCATATTTAACTCTCAAATCTCAAAAACTATTATGAAATTTCATATATAAGAATGTTGTAACATCTAGTTGTGTATCTCGATTTTTGGTTCCAATCTACTGGAGAGTTTATATACAGGACCACCGAAAAAGAATTTTAGTACTTTAATGTCTATGGACATCTTCAATATAATACAACTGTAGACAGTCATTGTTTGGTACATGCCCAAAAAACTCGCCGTCTGTCCTCGACCTTGGCGAGTTTTTGGCAAAAATATCGCCAAATTTGGCGATAGTCAGTCATTGGGTCCATGCCCAAAGGTATCGCCATTTGTCATCGTTCTTGGCGAGTTTTGGCGAAATATCGCCAAATTTGGCGATAATCTGTCATTGTTTGGTTCATGCTTAAAATCTCGCCAAATTTCGTCGACATTGACGAGTTTCGCCGAAATATCGCCAAATTTGGCGCCAAAAATTATTTCGTATTTTGTATAACACTAAAACTTTAACCCGTAGATTTTTGAACTTTTGTATTTAGAACTATTGTAATATCTAACTGTTTTCCATATCTTCTTGACAGCAATCGACTGAGAATTTATTTACAGGGTGAGCCAAATGACTTTAAATACATTGAGGTGTATGGATGCATTCAATTCATTGAAAGTCTGTGGTCAATGACTACTTTGGCTATCCCCAAAATCTCGCAGACTATCTCAAGTTTGTCGGCTTTTGATGAAATATCGCCAAATAAAGTGTCAGAAGGAAATATTTCAAATTGAACTCAGCTTGGCGATATCGAAATATTTGTCTAGAAATCGCTAAACCTTACTATTATTGATATTTTATCTCTTTCAAACAAATAAGTTTAGAGGAAGTGCGTCGAAAATATTTTTGATCTAATGAACGTGCAAGGAAGTCATGTGTTGGACACATCAGATTTTTTCGGCATTGGGAAAGGGTTGCGCCTCAAAGGGTTAATATTTGGAAAATTGGGAGGGGGTGTGTTAACTGTTATAAACGCAAAACGTAAGCATTTACAAAAGTTACTGAGTTTTTAGCAGTAATGGATCGTATATTAAGTTCTAATCATCCGTTCACACACTTGTTTAAATTCCTCATGAATATTAATCGAATAGCCACTAACACGATTTTATAAGGCGTTCCCCGGATTTCGGTGGAGGTCATTAGCATTTAATCTGCATCTCATCCACATTCTGGTTTGTTAATGGCTCACACATTATTCTTTTTAAAAGAAAGAATAGAGATAAGACAACGCAATATTCTGACTAACGTAGAAAATGCTCCGATTAAAAATTCTGAAATGGAATGGAGTGAAATGAGCATTCAGTTCTTTAACCTCCGAAACGTTCGGTATTGTTTTTTAAAGAATGTTCTACTCTAAGCTGTTTTGTGTTTTATGTTCCACCACCGCCGAAGGGAAATAAAACCACTTTAAAATGAATATGCGGATATTGGCCAGTGACAGCTGGTGAATTTTCAGAAACGCTGAACTGCATTCGAATGTGTTGTATCACCACAGAACAATAATAATCTATATAAATAAAATTAGACTTTTGTCTGTACATTTCTTGGAATTCAAAAATTTCGCGATTTCTATCCGTTTCAAGCACCCGGGAATCCGATGCGACCCTCAAAAAAAAGTTTGTCTGTCTGTCATTCTGTCCGTCACGCTTTTTTTTGTTTAAACATCACGTAAAAATGACTGAAGCGAATGATATGAAATAGGGTGTCATGATAGGTGGTCACTCAACTTAAAACATAGGCGTCGAATTTTTAAAAAATCTTGATTAGATTTTCAGATTTTGCGAAAATCGTTTCAAACTGCGTAAATTTGTGTTCGAGCATCACGCAAAAACGACAGAAGCGAATGATATGAAATTGGGTGTCATGATAGATGGTCACTCAACTTAAAACATAGGCGTCAAATTTTTAAAAAATCTTGATTGGATTTTGAGATTTTGTGAAAAGCCTTTCAAACTGCGTAAATTTGTGTTCAAGCATCACGTAATAACTGCAAAGGTGAAAAAATGATATTGGGTGAAAGGATAGGTGGTCACTCACCTTAAACTATAAGCATCTAATTAAAAAAAATTGATCAGATTTCGAGATTTTGCGAAAATCGTTTAAAACTGAGTGAATCTTGGTTCCCGCATTAAGTAATAATGACTCAAGCGAATGATATGAAATTGGGTCACAGGATAGAGGGTTGCTCAACATAAACTATAGGTGTCCAATTTTTTAAACATTTTTATTAGATTTTGAGATTTTGTGAAAATTCTCTCAAAATACGCTTATATTTCTTCAAACATCACGTAATAACGACTCATACGAATGATACGAAATTGAGTGATAGGATAGGTAGTTGCTAATCTTAATTTATAGGCGTTGAAATTTTAAAATATATTGATTACATTTTGAGATTTTGCGAAAATCGTTTTAAAATGCTGAAATTTTGTTCCAGCATCACGAAATAAAGACTGCAGGGAATGGAACGAAATTGGGTGACAGGATAGGTTGTCACTCAACTTAAATTCTAGCCTTCAAAATTTTTCAAAAATGTTGATTAGATTTTGAGATTTTGCGAAAATTATTTCAATATGCGTCAATATTCGTTCGGGCATCCCATCATTACGACTAAAGCGAAGGAAATTATATTACTTAGTGACTCTCTAACCTATAATATTTTAACAATACATAAAAATTATAACTTCGCTTTCTTTACTTTGGCAACATACTCCATCCTTTCTGTGTACTCCTACAATGCTGACGAAAGTTCTTGCTTTTTGGAAATTTGCATTCACTAATCCGTCAAGGACGGGTACTTCAGCTAGTTCTTAATATAGAAATAAATGAATGAACGAAAAATAGTATTATTGTGAAAAAAGTGTGGGGCGCTTTGTGCTCTATTTTTTGTACTCATCGTACCGATCGATTATTCTCAAGAACTGATAGAGGGGGCACCCCACGCTCTTTTCGCAATAACACTAGTTTTCGCTCATTCATTTATTTTTATATTAAGAACTAGCTGAAGTACCCCTTCTTCGCACGGGAATGAATGGACTTTTTGATATTAATATTTGTTGATTACTATTTATTGTAATAAAGAGATTTAGCAAAATGGATATCGCGTTATATTGTGTTCAATAATCATGCATACTGAATTTCAAGGCAATCGTTTTTACGGTGCAGAAGGCGATGCGGCGTAGCACAATCTAGTGGCGAGTTTTAGCAAAACGGATACGGCAAAAATATTCTTCGCATTCAGATATCGATGTATACGAATTTTCATGACGATCGGCTGAATAGTCTTGAAGTTCATGTGTTGATGCGACATCTAGTGTCAAGTTATAGGAAAATGGATCGTGCCAAACTCTTCCCCTTGTTCAAATATCTATGTATACCCATTTTCATAGCGATCATTCGCACAGTCAAGAAGTGATACACTGAAGGGCCATCTAGTGGTTAATTAAAGTAATGATTTGCTACAGCGCCGTCATGTGGCGAGTTATAGCAAAATGGATAACGCCAAAATATTCTCATTGTTCAAATAGCTATGCATACTGATTTTCATAGCCACCGTTTGAATGGTCAAAAATTTGGCCTGCTGCAGCGTCATCTAGTGGCGAGTTAAAATAATAATGCATTGCAGTGCCATCTAGTGGTGAGTAACATCAAAAGTAACGCAGTTAGAATATATTCTTCGTTCTCAAATGTGTAAGTATAAAAAATTTTATGCCGATCGGTCGAACGGTATAGAAATTGATGCGTTGCAGCGCAATTTAGCGGTAAGTTACAGCAAATGGATAGTGAAAAATATTATCCGTGTTCGAATATTCGCGTCTACCAAATTTCATCGAAATTGGTTGGCCGATATTCGCATAGCAAACGGCTAAACGGAATAGAATTCGACGTTCTGCTGCGCCACCTAGTGAAAAGTTAGAGGAAAACGGATAGCATAAAAACCTTCTCCATGATAAAAGACTTAGGTGAACCAAATTTCATGGTGATCGGTGAAACGGTGCTGGAGTTTTTCAACCTCCTACACACATACCAACATTCATTTTTATCTATAACCAGTCTTATTATACGTATATACCAGTCTCAAGTAAAATCCAGTTTCAAATCTAAGCCTCGCCAAAGTGCCAGCATACGCCATTTTGCAAGAGTTTTTTCAGGGAATCATTCGAAGCATTGACTTAGCAGCAATCAAATTGGGAAATGGTTCGACCGCCAGGCATTTATTTGAAAAGTGGGATCCCTTAATACAGCCGCATTATTTAAAATATCAACTATAACATGTTTTATTCATCGTTACCTCGATGTACTAAATGCGAAGATTCAATTTTCTGAAATTTGGCGGATTTCCCCCAGTTAAATCAATGTACGCAATTGGCGAGAATTCTGAAGCTACATCGCTTGAAATGCCCTGATAACTGCATTATTTCTGCACGGATAGTTAAAATTTAATGCTGTATTCTAAGAAAACCTATACACTTGTTTTCAAAAATGCTATTCCCTTAAGCTCTCAGTAAATTGCGCCAAAAAGCCTAAAACTGTGCAAACCGCTAGAACTCACTCTCTAAAAATCGGCCTATCAGCCATTTTTTTTTTCCGCCAAACTAAAAAAAATTACATATTAGTCTCGGATATCTTCGATCCTCATTGTTTTGCGTATAAAACATTTCATTCCTGCTCTCATTTCTTATGCGCATACGATATTATAATTAAAAAAATAACCTAAAAAAATAAACTAAAAAAATCATTATTATTATTCTTTTATTTTTACTTTAAGAATTTAAAACATTTTATTCGGCAAAATCGCCACACATGGCAACCAAGATGCTTATTTCACACACTTTTTTCACTACAGGGGTTAATATTACGTAAAGCTTTCTGCGTGGAGAACATAAAAAATCTCTTAAATTCCGGGAACGGAAATTAAGAGAACCATTCAGGAGGAAAACGTTTTTAAGTGGAGTTTCAAAGTTTTAAAGTGGACTATCATTTATTCTATATTATTTTACATATCTGTGTAAAATTTCAGGCTGACAGGTCCATTTTTGTGGAATTGTATACTACCCAAATCAAGAAATTGACAAACAGAATTTCATTTTTATTTATAAGATAACCTACGCTTGTTTTTAAAAATACCCTCTCATTAAATTGCGCCAAGCGCTAGAATCATAGAAAATCTGACACACTTTCAGATTTTTAAATACGCACTAAAGTGCTATATATAAAAAGAGTTATAATCCATGGGTCTTCCCTATTTTCGTTCCTTCTTTCATTAAGTTGGAAAGTGTATCATTATTCATGAGTGTGATTAAACAAAATTAAAATTGATATTTCTAACATCCCTTTTTCTGGATGTAATACATTAGATGCAGAAAAGCTGCTCAGAAAAATGCACAATTCCAACTGAATGAAAATTTCAAAAACTTTGATGCAGGTGTATTCATAACCCAAATAGCAGACGATTAAATTACGATAAATAGCGCCAAGCGTTAGAATCCTCCTCAAAATCGCGAGAATGCTGAAGATAGAACGCTTGAAATCCCTTAATAACTGCATTATTTTCGCACGGATCATTAAAATTTAGCGCTGTATTCTAATAAAAACTTTGCACTTGTTTTCAAAAATCCGTTTCCTTAAGCTCTCAGTAAATTGCGCCAAGCCAGAAACTGTGCAAACCGCTAGAACTCACTTTCTCGGCATTTGAGCCATTTTATTTTTTCGCCAAACTAAAAAGTTTTAACATATTAGCCTCGGAAATCTTGAATTCTTATTGTTTTGCATATAAAACATTTCATTCCTGCTCCGATTTCCCATGCACACGATATTATAATTTAAAAAAAATAACCTTACGAATATAAACTAACAAAAAAAAATCATTATTATTCTTTTATTTTTACTTTGAGAATTTAAAACATCTTATTCGGCAAAATCGCCACACATGGCAACCACGATCCTTATTTCACACTTTTTTCACTACAGGGGTTACCATTACGGAAAGCTTTTTGCGTGGAGAACATAAAAAATCTCTTAAATTCCGGGAACGGGTGGACTTTCAAAGTTTTAAAGTGGACTATGATTTATTCTATATTATTTTACATATCTGTGCAAAATTTCAGGCTGATAGGTCCATTTTTGTGGATTTGTATACAACTCAAATCCACAAACAAACAAACAAACAAACAAACAGAATTTCATTTTTATTTATGAGATTATTTTTCTCTTTTTACTTAGTTCAATGGATCACTCAAGCGTGTTTTTTAGTTTTTTAAAACTATATTTTTATTTTTCACTTTTTAGTTCGATTTGTCATAAAAGCGTGTTTTTTAAACTGTATTTATTTAAAATTTATCTATTTTTTAGTGTTCCTTAGTGTCTTATGAGAGATATCGAATATTAAGTTGGATACTACAAGCTGTGAGATAATTTTTTTCACTGTGCACCAGTGGCGTAGCCAGCAATTTATTTCAGGTTGGACTGGGTATCCAATTTAAAGCTTTCAAATGTAAGCTAAGTAAAGGGTCCCATTTCGGCTGGTAGTAGCCCCCTCAGACCCCCCTCTGGCTACGCCCCTGCTGTGCACCAAAGTATTCATTAACCTGCAGTCAAATGCTACCTTCCTCATTCAAAAGGAAAAATAGGTCTCTCATCAACAAACAAGTTTCGTAACGACTACACAAGCACAGACATTCATGTAACAATATTGAGGTAAAATTTTTACATTCGCCACCTGGATTTGAAAAACGTAACTACCCAAACATAGCACTGAATGCAGTGACCCATAGCGAGAGAGGTTCTACTCCATGGTGCTGAGCCGAGAGCCGAAAGGGTACGCATGCGTAGACCGCGCGCTTGCTCTCACTCTCACGCAAAAGATCTCTCAGAAAACGACTCAACCTGACGATCCTAATCAGGATAATGGGATCCATTTATCCAATGATGGTATTGTCATCGGTCCTTGATAAGTCTACAAAGTTTCCATTCAATCTGACCGTTTAAAGTGGGTCAGAATCGAATCCCGAGGAGTCGGTTACAAACAAACATACAGCTGAAACTAATAAAAGCGTGTTAAAAAAAGCTAAGGTTGAAAGAGGTGTTTTAAAAGATAAGGTTTCTAGAGCAGGGATGGGCAAACTTCGAAAAGTTGCGGGCCAAACTTCAGGAGGTTAGCGAAGTCGCGGGCCGTATAATTGGGATTTATATGGGATTTCGAATGGTTTGTATTTATACAGGGTTTTTTTTATATGTTCCGCCGGGCGGATCCAAAACCACATCCGGCCCGTGGGTTGCCCCTATGTTTTCGAGTGGGTTAAGGTCCGCGCTGACTGTTGCAACCGCACTCCAAGTAGGGAATGCAATCCCGCACTCTTTTTCGTCTTGCGGGATTTCGGGATTGAGATTTACTGATCCCGCGGGATTACAGAAAAATACAATTTATAAATACATTCACACGCTTACGTTATTTTCTGAGTGGCTGAAAAAAGAACGTACAAAATCGAACCCATCCAACGAATCATTTCCTGGTCTAGATTTAGGCGTCAGTAAAATAATTAGAAGTGTGAATTAAAAACTGAAATGAAAACTTTTTATAATGAATTCGCGACTGTTCGCTAAGAGATCCATGAGTATGAAATATTTCAGTTCGTTTGGGATTGGAAGTTTGCGAAAAATTTAGATTGACATGTTGGATCCAGACTCCCATTGGAACATAAAAATAAAAATAAAACTTTTAATTAAAATTTGTAATTATTGTTTATTGTTAGATAAGAGACATACATATTAAAAAAATTTCGTTCTATTGATTGAGAAAGTGGCGAGAAATTGTAATAAAAAATAATTTATTTCTCAGTATCCATCCCGCGGGACTAGTCCAGTCAATATGGGTGCGGGATCCCGCGGTATAAGGATTGCATTCCCCCAACTCCAAGGCTTATCTTTATTTTAAAAAAATCTGATGTGTCCAACACATGACTTCCTTGCACGTCTATTAAATCAAAAGTATTTTCGACGCACTTCCTCTAACTTATTTGTTTGAAAGAGATAAAATATCAATAAAAGTAAGGTTTAGCGAGTTCTAGCCAAATATTTCGATATCGCCAAGCTAAGTTCAATTTGAAAGATTTCCTTCTGACACTTTATTTGGCGATATTTCACCAAAAGCCGACAAACTTGAGATAGTTTGCGAGATTTTGGGGATAGCCAAAGTAGTCATTGACCACAGACTTTCAATGAATTGAATGCATCCATACACCTCAATGTATTTAAAGTCATTTGGCTCACCCTGTAAATAAATTTCCAGTCGATTGTTGTCAAAAAAGATATTGAAAACAGTTAGATATTACAATAGTTCTAAATACAAAAGTTCAAAATTCTACGGGTTAAAGTTTTAGAGTTATACAAAATACGAACTAATTTTTGGTGCCAAATTTGGCGATATTTCGGCGAAACTCGTCAATGTCGACGACATTTGGCGAGATATTAAACATGGACCAACAATGACAGATTATCGCCAAATTTGGCGATATTTCGCCAAAACTCGCCAAGAACGATGACAAATGGCGATACTTTGGGCATGGACCAAACAATGACTGTCTACAATTGTATTATATTGAAGATGTCCATAGACATTAAAGTACTGAAATTCTTTTCGGTGGTCCTGTAAATAAACTTTCCAGTAGATTGGAACCAAAAATCGTGATGCACAACTAGATGTTACAACAATCTTATATATGAAATTTCATAATAGTTTTTGAGATTTGAGAGTTAAATATGCACACACGTACACCAAAAGTCGCCAAGCTTGGCGACTTTTGGCATAGTTCTTGAGGGAGGTACGTGACCGTGGTCGGACCATTACCTAACTTATGTGGTAGCGATTTCTAGCCAAACATTTCGATATCGCCAAGCTGAGTTCAATTTGAAAGATTTCTTTCTGACACTTTATTTGGCGCTATTTCACCAAAAGCCGACAAACTTGAAATAGTTTGCGAGATTTTGGGGATAGCCAAAGTAGTCATTGACCACAGACTTTCAATGAATTGAATGCATCCATACACCTTAATGTATTTAAAGTCATTTGGCTCATCCTGTAAATAAATTCCCAGTCGATTGCTGTCAAAAAAGATATTGAAAACCGTTAGATATTATAATATAGTTCTAAATACAAAAGTTCAAAATTCTACGGGTTAAAGTTTTAGAGTTATACAAAATACGAAATAATTTTTGGCGCCAAATTTGGCGATATTTCGGCGAAACTCGTCAATGTCTACTACATTTGGCGAGATTTTAAGCATTTACCAAACAATGACAGATTATCGCCAAATTTCGCGATATTTCGCCATAACTCGCCAAGAACGATGACAAATGGCGATACTTTACTGACAAATGGCGATATTACTGACAAATGGCGATACGCGACATCGACCAAATGACTGACTATCGCCAAAATTTGGCGATATTTCGGCAAAACTCGCCAAGGTCGAGGACATACGGCGAGATTTTGGGCATGTACCAAACAATGACTGTCTACAGTTGTATTATATTGAAGATGTCCATAGACATTAAAGTACTGAAATTCTTTTCAGTGGTCCTGTAAATAAACTCTCCTGTAGATTGGAACCAAAAATCGAGATGCACAACTAGATGTTACAACAATCTTATATATGAAATTTCAAATTCTCGACTAATAGTTTTTGAGATTTGAGAGTTAAATACTGCACACACGTACACCAAAAGTTGCCAAGCTTGGCGACTTTTGGCGTGGTTCTTGAGGGAGGCACGTGACCGTGGTCGGACCATTACCTAACTTATGTGGTAGGATGGTATTGTGCTTGAAATGGATGAATGCCCCTAAAATTGCCATTGACCGTAATGTATTGGAAATCTTTTGAGTGTTCCTGTAGCAGAACTATAAATGATAAAGACACCTTTTTAATGGGGAAATTCATTTTCTAATTCTTTACAGCATATATCACTTCTGAGTCGTTTGAAATAGCCCAATACTTCTAAAAAACGCTTTGATGAATTTCGGCCCATAGAGCGTAATGTATTTCGAATCTTTTGGGCGGTTCTGTTGATAAACTATCTAGTCGAATGGAACCGAAAGTGAAGCTGCGCAAGTAGATATTACAACCATCCTGAATATAAAGTTTCAACATTCTACGTCTAATAGTTTTTGAGATATGCGTTTAATGAATTTCGTCCCATAGAGCGTAATGTACACTCATGTCCATAAATTAAGGATAATTCGGAATCACACAGAAATTGATCTCTAAAATAAAAATTTCACCTGTGGAATGATATTTCGTTCTCTTCGAAAACCATTGAAAAGGGGTTTAAGTCAGCCAGTATTTATCTTTATATTTGCGAGCCTTTTTAGGATGTAAGGCTGAAAATTTCAACATTATCTAATTAAAGTTAGGGGCCCATTTGACTCACTTTGTTACGGGGGCCGTGTAAAAATTTAAATTTTTAAACTAGATTGAACCTCCTGATAATTTGAATCGATACCTTAAATTCCGTACCTTCTCCACGTAACTTCGTCCTTTATTGTCCATGATAAATATTTAAGGAATAATGAAAGCCTTGGGCCAGTGTTTTTGGGACACTCTGTATACATACTCGTTAGAAATCATTCAGAGGGCCTATTATCCTCCAAAGAATAAACCGCAGCCGTAGGAATCCCATTTCTCAGAGGATTGCAAGGGTAATCCTTTTTCCAATTATTGAGGCGTTTCGAGACTCTTCACTCAATGGGATGCTCGAGAGGGTGCACCGGAGAATAAAACAACTCCCGACTTCGAAATGGGCCTTTAATGATTCATAAACGGGGAGAAGTACTCTATAACGACTCCCCCGACGAATCTAGAACGATTTAACTAGTATTCGCTACATTCACCCTCGTTGTACTTTTAATAAAATCTACGACTGTGTTATTACTATTTCTTCATACGGAGTGTTGCAACAGCGAAACATTTCGATTCTCCCATGTGGACCGGAAAAAATCGATTGGGGCTATGCCTGAATTTTCTTGGGTAAGATTTTTTGTGAGAGTCACAACGTACATGGGTCCTATGCATGTACTTATGCATCAATACGGGTATGTGCATAATATAGTGATGTGCCATTCGAATGACTTCCATAATCGATGAATGTGCCATTCCAATAATTTCCATAATCTGCTATTCGTATCGAATCAATAATCGATTCATCGAATAGTGAATATTCGATGAATAAAAAAATAGATGTATTCAAAAGTATCTCTTCAACGATCGAAAAGCCCCAATGCAGAGGAAGATAGATTAGACCTCAAAGTGTGTTAAGAAGTTTTCCGCCCTAGGTATCTCCGCCCACCCCCCTCTTCGCCTCAACACACTATAGGGACACTCCCCATTTCGCCCCACTTTACTTTCGGGAATTCGAACATTTCTCAGTTCCACTGCCCATACGTGACCACTCGGTCCAGTCGAAGAGACGGAATTCAATTCAGTCAGAAATAAACTGGGTAGGAATAAACAAAGAAGTTTTCGAAATATTTTCTTCATCCGCTTTATTTATGCTTCGGCATTGCAGAGCATTTTAACCCTTTAACGCGCAGTGTTCCCGCTCTGGGAACACCCAACTCTCACGGTTTGACTGTTGTCAGTCACGAAGAACAGATTTGGTTTCTATAAGAAGTAGTGGCGAGTGACACAGCACAACGAGAATCCTTTACTTTTGAGCACGTCCTTTCCCGTAACAAAAAGGGTCACGATTCTTTTTAACAGCACTCACATCGGCTGAAAAATGGAAGAATGCGAGAACAGCTCGATAGATTGCCCCATGCCGAAAAAAGGGCAGCCGTGGCCATGGCTAGACTGAACGACCCGCAAGAGGGCGGACGATCGATACGTTCATCGCGTGACACAGATCTAGAGACTTTTTTGACGACAGCCGGCTGCGACGTTTCGCTATTCCGCCCTCTTGCGGGTCGTTCAGTCGAGCGATGGCCACGGCTGCCCTATTTTCGGCATTGGGAAAGGGTTCCGCCTCAAAGGGTTAAAAAATGAACCCTAAGAGAACAGTTCGATGGGAAGACCTTTTCCCTAAAATTTATTTGTCAGCCACTTTTCGAGCAGACAGCGCTACTTATTTTATGAATTCTCGAAATAAAAAGACATAAAAAATATCTTTCATTCTTCTCCAGGGGGGGGGGGGCTTTCTCGAAAATGTTTATTTTCCTCTCCCTCTTGGGAAAACGGATCGTTGTGCCAAGTTAAAATTTCGCAGATTTCTTCTTCACTCTGCACTAGAGATGAGACGGGCTCAGTCCGAGCCCGAACCTGGCTCGGGCTCTGTCATTCACAATGCCATTCGGGCTCGGGCTCATGAAAAATGTCTCCTTTATTGAACATACTCCTTGAAATAGATTTGAAAGAGTGATTCATGAGGAAAATAAAAGTATACTTATTTTAAAAAAATAGCGCCACGGCCGCCTAGAAGGCGCGTGAAGCTCTTTGGATATTTCAGAACGCGGCTTCTATTGTTGAGTGAGTCATCAGATCGGACATCTATATAAATAAAATTAGACTTTTGTCTGTACATTTCTTGGAATTCAAAAATGTTGCGATTTCTATCCGTTTCAAGCACCCGGGAATCCGATGCGACCCTCAAAAAAAAGTTTGTCTGTCTGTCATTCTGTCCGTGACGCTTTTTCTGTTTAAGCATCACGTAAAAACAGCTGAAGCGAATGATATGAAATGGGGTGTCATGATAGGTGGTCACTCAACTTAAAACATAGGCGTGGAATTTAAAAAAAATCTTGATTGGATTTTGAGATTTTGCGAAAATCCTGTCAAACTGCGTCCATTTGTGTTCGCACATCACGTAATAACTCCAAAGGTGAAAAAATGATATTGGGTGAAAGGATAGGTGGTCACTCACCTTAAACTATAAGCATCTAATTTTAAAAAATCGATCCGATTGCAAGATTTTGCGAAAATCGTTTAAAACTGAGTGAATCTTTGTTCCCGCATTACGTAATAACGACTCAGACGAATGATATGAAATTGGGTCACAGGATAGAGGGTTGCTCAACATAAACTACAGGTATCCAATTTTTTAAACATTTTCATTAGATTTTGAGATTTTGTGAAAATTCTCTCAAAATACGTTTATATTTCTTCAAACATCACGTCATAACAACTAATACGAATGATACGAAATTGAGTGATAGGATAGGTAGTTGCTCATCTTAATTTATAGGCGTTTAATTTTAAAAATATTTTGATTACATTTTGAGATTTTTCGAAAATCGTTTTAAAATGCTGAAATTTTGTTCCAGCATCCCGAAATAAAGACTGCAGGGAATGAAACGAAATTGGGTGACAGGATAGGTTGTCCCTCCACTTAAATTCTAGGCTTCCAATTTTTCAAAGATGTTGATTAGATTTTGAGATTTTGAGAAAATTATTTCTATATTCGTCCATATTCGTTCGCGCATCCCATCATGACGACTCAAGCGAATGAAATGATATGACTGAGTGACTCTCTTAACCTGTCCTATTTTAACAATACATAAAAATGATAACTTCGCTTTCTTTACTTTGGCAACCTACTCCATTCATTCTGTGTACTCCTACAATGCTGACGAAAGTTCTTGCTTTTTGGAAATTTGCATTCACTAACCCGTCAAGGACGGGTACTTCAGCTAGTTATTTTATAAACATGGATATATAAAGAATTAGAAAATGCATTGAGAGATGGCAACTCTATGGGTCTTTCATTGGCACAAATGGCAAAGTTCATTGTATTCTATCCATGAAGTCATTCGATGTTTTTTATCTTTAGCTGAAATTTCGAGAACGGACTCCGACTTCAATAACATTGCTCGGGCTCGCATTCAAAGTCCTCGGGCTCGGGCTTCAAAAAAATCAGCCCGAACTCATCTCTACTCTGCACCCATCCAAAATAAATCACCAAGTCTAAAATGGATTCAAAATGACCTTCAAAAAGCATTGTTCGAGAGAATATACCCTTGTCCTAGACATACGGAGAGGATACGTCCTATGGAAGTCACACGGTCATCACGCTTTGAAGGGAACATTGTGATTCGATAAAGCAAAGCATGTCGAAAATGCCGACTTTCAGTTGCCCTGTTTGAAAGTTTTGGGTGCCTTTTCAGTAGCCAATTAAAAACGATAGCGTAGAATCGGAGCCATTGCTAAGATTTTCTTTTAGGGGAGAGAGGGTGTGTGGGGGGGGGGGGAGTGTCGATCCACTGACCAGTCTAATATCGATTTTTACCACCTTTTTATTTCCTTGTACGTAGTATAAGGAAGTAATGTGATCCCGAAAAATTTTGGGGGCCAAATTTCGACAAAAAAACCGTTTTTGACTACCTCTAAATTTAATTTTAAGAATTTGTTCGATGCATCTCATTTTAGGCTAGCATGCACGATCATATAAACGCGTCTGCAACTCATTTTGACCAGCGGCGAGTCTACTGTGGCCAGTTTTTCCATGCCGTCTGTACGTACGTACGTATGTATGTAACTCGCATATCTCAAAAACTATGGGTCGTAGAATGTTGAGATTTGATATTTAGGATTGTTCTATGATCTAGTTGTGCACCTCCCCTTTTGGTCGCAATCGAATGGATAGTTTATGTACAGGACCGCCCAAAAGATTCGAAATACATTACGCTCTATGGCCCGAAATTCATTAAACTCGCCTAACTCAAAAGCTATTAGGCGTAAAATGTCCAAACTTCATATTTTGGATAGTTGTAACATCTAGTTGTGCACTTCCCCTTTTGGTTCTATTCGACTGGATAGTTTATCTATAGGACCGCCCAAAACATTCGAAATACATTACGCTCAATGGGCCGAAATTCATTAAACTCGCATATCTGAAAAACTATTAGGCGTAAAATGTTGAAACTTTATATTTAGGATTGTTGTAACATCTAGTTGTGCACCTCCCCTTTCGGTTCCATTCGACTGAATAGTTTATCTACAGGACCGCCCAAAAGATTCGAATTACATTACGCTCTATGGGCCGAAATTCATCAAAGCGTTTTTTAGAGGTATTGGGCTATTTCAAACGACTCAGAAGTGATATAAGCTGTAAAGAGTTAGAAAATGAATTTCTTCATTAAAAAAAAGTGTTTATCATTTACAGTTCTGCTACAGGAACACTCAAAAGATTTCCAATACATTACGGTCAATGGCAATTTTAGGGGCATTCATCCATTTCAAGCACAATATCGTCTTACCACGTAAGTTAGGTAATGGTCCGACCACGGTCACGTGCCTCCCTCAAGAACTATGCCGAAAGTCGCCAAGCTTGGCGAGTTTTGGTGTACGTGTGTGTATATTTAACTCTCAAACCTCAAAAACTATTATGAAATTTTATATATAAGATTCTTGTAACATCTAGTTGTGCATCTCGATTTTTGGTTCCAATCGACTGGAGAGTTTATTGACAGGACCACCGAAAAGAATTTCAGTACTTTAATGTCTATGGACATCTTCAATATAATACAATTGTAGACAGTAATTGTTTGGTACATGCCCAAAATCTCGCCGACTGTCCTCGACTTTGGCGAGTTTTGCCGAAATGTCGCCAAATTTGGCGATAGTCAGTCATTGGGTCCATGCCCAAAGTATCGCCATTTGTCATCGTTCTTGGCGAGTTTTGGCGAAATATCGCCAAATTTGGCGATAATCTGCCATTGTTGGTCCATGCTTAAAATCTCGCCAAATGTCGTCGACATTGACGAGTTTCGCCGAAATATCGCCAAAATTATTTCGTATTTTGTATAACTCTAAAACGTAGAATTTTGAACTTTTGTATTTAGAACTATATTATTATATCTAACTGTTTTCAATATCTTTTTTGACAGCAATCGACTGGGAATTTATAGGGTGAGCCAAATGACTTTAAATACATTAAGGTGTATGGATGCATTCAATTCATTGAAAGTCTGTCGTCAATGACTACTGTGGCTATCTCCAAAATCTCGCAAACTATCTCAAAATTGTCGGCTTTTGGTGAAATATCGCCAAATAAAGTGCCAGAAGGAAATCTTTCAAATTGAACTCAGCTTGGCGATATCGAAATATTTGGCTAGAAATCGCTAAACCTTACTATTATTGATATTTTATCTCTTTCAAACAAATAAGTTTAAAGGAAGTGCGTAGAAAATATTTTTGATCTAATGGACGTGCAAGGAAGTCATGTGTTGGACACGTCAGATTTTTTGGTTTTAGGGTTCCATTTAAAATGTTTATTTAAAGGTTCACACCTTTTGGGGACACCTGAACCCTTTCCCAATGCCGAAAAAGGGGCAGTCGTTGCCATCGCTCGACTGAACGTCCCGCAAGAGGACGGACGATCGAAACGTTCATCGCGTGCCACACATCGAGAGACCCCTTTTTTGACGACAGCTGGCTGTGCCGCACAGCCAGCAGCGTCCGTTGTTGTTGTTGTGTGTGATTTTTGGCAACGCTACACGAGCGCGATCTGCCAAGGGGTGCGTCTCGGTAGGAGGACTTTCTAAGGGGTTCTAACGCGTATTCACTTTACATCTGGAGAAAACCCACCCAAACTCCAGACCGCTCGATCGACAGCCGCTCGATGGGATCCGAACCCGGGACCTTCACACTTCGGCCATCTACCCTTTTCAGTGGCATAACCACTGTGCCATGGTGAGGCATGCCAGCTGCGTCAGAAAAGGGGTCTCTCGATCTATGGCACCCGATGAACATTTCGATCGTCCGCCCTCTTGCGGGTCGTTCCGTCGAGCGATGGCCACGGCTGCCCTTTTTCCTGCATGGGGCCCTCTATCCAGCTGTTCTCGCATTCTTCCCTTTTTCAGCCGATGTCAGTGCTGTTTAAAAATAATCTTTTTGCGGAAAAGGACATGCTCAAAAGTAAAGGATTCTCGTGGGGCTGTGTCACCCGCCACTCTTTTGATAGAAATCTAATCTATTCTTCGTGACTGGCAACCGTCCAAACGTCCGAGTTGGGTGTTCCCAGAGCGGGAACACTGCGCGTTGAAGGGTTCACTATGTGACTGATGACTCTTTCCGATGGCTATGTGGGAGACGTTTAGAGTAGAACTGGAAGGACAGAGAGACCAACAAAAATCAGTCTCTTACATCCAACGCCAATATGATTTTATCGATTTTCTGAACTCCCATTTGATAAGCCGAGAGGAAGGGGTCAGTATTTGATAAAGAAACAATAAAATGAACTCTTCCTTTCTCCGAACGAAGCGGATGATTGCAGCCTGTCTATTTCGAGCGCCGTCTTCCCTTTCGAGCCCAAATATATTTAGGGATCAAGACACAGAGGGGGGGGGGGGCGTTAAGCTTCTTATGAATGATTCATATACTTCCGAAGCTTCCATCCATAATTCAGTCGCTCGTTCTGATTTCAATCCGGCGTATGAGCTTTAGGATGGCGCTCTCATGCATGGCATGCACCCATTAAACACCATGGGTTATACAGGGTGCTAACGCGCTTCAGACGTAAATGGGCAACGTCCATAGAACAGGAAAGGTAAATTGGGCCAAACGCATCCATTAGAAAACACTTTCCAACACAACCCTGATTTTGTGTGCAATTGGGCGATGCACTGTTCTAAAATTGGGAAAGATTTCGGAGGCAATTTTTAAAAAAAGCTTCCCATAGAGCGCAATGTATTTGGAATATTTTGAGTGCTCCTTTAGAAAAGCTACAAATGCTACATAGACCCTTTTCAATAGGGTACGTGGTACAGTAGATAAGAATAACCCATTTAAATTTCGTCGAAATCGATGCCTATTGACGGAAGTTAGAGCACAGACGGACAGACCGAAATCATACACTTTTCAACCTTAATGGAAAGTGTCAAAAATGAATAATCACTGTCAATTTATTTTTGAGAGACCCCGTAAAAAAATCTAATAAGTTTTCTCTCATCGTTTAACGGAAGAGTGAACTGTTTTGAACATTTTCATACTTATCGTATTGTGCTAAAAATCGATAAATGTCTCTGGACTGACGTCGATCATAACGTATTGGAATTCTTCTGAGTGCACCTGCAGAAGAACTATGGATGATTCAGACACTCTGTTCGATCGAGAGCTTTACATTCATTATCCACTTTATTCCATTTCAAATGGCCTAATATCTTACGTTTTCAAGAACAACTGCCCGCAGAGCGTGCTGTATTAGAACTCTTTTGAGGGCTCCTGTAGAAGAAGGATCCATGCTTTCTACACATTTTTCAATAAGGTACAGGACATAGGAATAACATACGTAAATTTCGCAGTCATCGATGCCTATTGACGGGAGATAGAGGACAGACAGACAAACCGAAATCAAACACTTGTCAACCTTCTTGGAAAGTATTAAAAAGCTAGGAAACGTACAGCTAGCCGTGTATAATAATTTAATAAGATAGATCTATATAATAATTTACTGAGTTATTTCGTTAAATTGTCGGTGGATTCAATTGGAATGTGCAAAAAATTTCAATTTTTATACGGCTCCCCTAATGTGTAAAATGGGCTGCATGAGGAGACGCCTTTACATTACAGCCTTTCACGATAAAAAGTCTCAGAGATATCTTTAACCCCCTCGACACCGAATTATGAAACATCAGAGAAAAGAAATCTGTCTAGCATTGAAGGCATCTGAAATACTATTATAAATCACGCAAAAATATTTTTTTCTAATGTCGATTCCTATTAGATTCTTCTAATATTCATTTCTGCATTTTCGAAGCATTTTGTTATGCTAAAATGAATTGAAAAGGATGCACCTATTAGGTAAAGGTCGAGGAATCAGAAAAAAACTATACTTACCTTAAAAAGAAAAAAAAAACGGTCAAAAAGCAGCGTCCATAGTTTCTTAATTTTTCTCCTGAAACAATGAAGCGAAACACTGTAAAAAATGGTCTAAATTGACTAGTACTGCAATATCCTTCAATTGCAAGTCTAGGCACGAATATAGTCTAGGCACGATTTATGCATCTAGTTAAGAGCCTCCTACACTTTCTACATGAATGAATGATATGGATATCACTGAAAGAAAAAAATACTCCATTCAACTGTTTTCTCTCAAAATATTGCTATTTGAAGTAAGAGCCTCCTGTGAGGTTCAGGGTGACGAGAGGGTTAAACAAAGTTTGTCCGAGGCTACTACACACGAATTTAAATGTAAACGTTTATACTATACTTCTAGAGTACAAATAAGTGAGCAATCCCTATTTTCTCCCCTTCTTATATTATAATCATTAACAACAGAATGAGCGAAACAGCAATATTTCAGAAACGTTGCTCTTAACATACTACCCATTTTTATTTTTCTTACTCAAGTATTTTGACCATGCTTCATGTATCTAATGACCATCTATTCACAGAGACCGATCTACACAATTGGGGGCCCAGGGCACAGATACTTTTGGGGGCCCCTACACAAAAATATTTCACAGAATATTACTTCATTCAGTTAAGTTAAAACCCATTATCATTCCTAAGTTCACCATACGTAAACATTTACAAATCAGTAAAATGTCACGACCCATACCACTTTTCTGAATTTTTCAGTTTTGAAATGTTTTTATGGGTGTGGACAGTCGTCACACACCTTAGAAACGATACGAGGAGGAGCATGCTGAGGTGTCCTATCGAATTTGCAAATAACGAATGGATCGAACATCGAATCGAATGGATCATTTTTAACATGACAAGTGACATTCCATTAAAAATTTTGAATATTTGGGATGAAATGAAGTGAGTCATCCAAACTTTTACTCGAGAGATCATTTTAGTAGTTATTAGGATGACATAAAAGGAAGTTTTGGGGGCCCCTAAAAATCGGGGGCCCAGGGCACGTGTCCCGAATGCCCTGCCGTCAATCAGTCTAGGGATGGACGCGAGACGAGAAATGGGCGTCTCGCCAAACAGCCGAAAAGCTTTGTCTCGTCTCGCAAAAATCCCCCTATCATAATGTTAAAAATGTTTGTCTCGTCTCGCAAAAAAGCTGTCAATCTCTGTCTCGTCTCGCAAAAAGTCGTCTCGCGTCCATCCCTGAATCAGTCCCTGTCTATTCAGTATCCATAGGCACTACTTCGCTCTTTCAAAATAATGAGTTCAGCGGTTATGGGCATGCCTATCCACCAACATTTACGCATGTATGGCAACGGCGTACTGACGACAGTGCACAGACCTATAGACTAACAAAGCGAAATCAAACACTTTTGAGCTTCTATTGGAAAGTTTTTAAAGTAGCAAATCCTTCTACGGGCGTTGACAGAAATAAGAGCGGTCGAATAAAACAGGTTTATTTCACTGATTTCACGAACGTTCGGATGAAAGCCAGTTCAGAGAGTCTTTTTAAAAAAGAAATGGCGTCGCCCTCCTTTTACAGACAATGCTGATTGGATGGAAAGCATAAAAGAATTGGCATGCACTTTACAAGAAACGGAGAGACACACGCTCCTCGAGAAAAAAAATTGAAAAGAAAATTCAACGCGCATTTGAATAAGAAGGGAGAGAAAATCGTGGAGGATAAAAAAAATCCTTACACATAATTAAAAGAGCGAGTTCTTTTCAGGGGCCAAAAAAAGTTCAATTTATGTTTAAATCCTGCGAACAAGGATGTAAAATGAATCTTGGAATGCGCGTCACTCATTCTGAAAAAAAAGAGTGAGTTTCTATTAGAAAAATAAGCAGTTTTTGTCTTTTTCTTTCTAACCAAAAGGGTGTCGTTTTATAATTTGAAGGAGCACTAGTTGGACGGAGTTTATCCGAAAATGCATTAAAAACGTACAGACGCAAATTAAAATGTATTCATTCTAAATGAAGTCGAAGGGCATCCCGTTTCAGTTTTTATACAAGGCGTCCCAAAAACGGGTCATGCGTGGTAAACGTGGTCATGCAGATAGCAATGCGGGGTCGGAAACGTTCTCTTCGTGTACCCGTTAACCCTTTGAGGCGCAACCCTTTCTGAAAATAGGGCAGCCGTTGCCATCGATCGACTGAACGACCCGCAAGAGGGCGGACGATCGAAACGTTCATCGCGTGTCACACATCGAGAGTCCCTTTTTTGGACAACAGCTGGCTGTCGTCAAAAAAGGGACAACTGGATGACAGCTGGCTGTGCCGGCACAGCCAGCTGCCGTCAAAAAGTTGAGCAGATGCTTGTGCAGTGAGTTCACTGGAAGGCCATAAGCTCTGTAATAGGGCTATCACACTGAGAAAAATCCGAGCCACTTTCCTTGCAAATCAAATTTCCGGCCGATTTTCTCCGCCGTTACCTGGGCGACCGCGAACTCCCACTTTTTCCTTTCCGAAGGACGAAATCCGAGTCGGACGACATTTAGGCCCATCAGCGTACTTCTTCCTGCTACGTCATAAGCCATTTCGAGCCATGGCGACTACTACTCTGTTCGAAGCTTGGCTCGATGTCAGAATCCCGGGTCCATAAAAGGATGGCCGCGTTCCAGTGGACTTTGGAATGAGAGATGGCTGCCGATCCGATGTCGATAGACCAACGCACGATCCGTCCAATAAGAACCTGCACGCCCCATCAGCGATGCGATGACTCTTGGGCGTCGGAGAGAGTGTGTTTACTTTTGAAACCCTTCAAGATCACCAGGCATTCCAGTCCGTCGGAAAAGTGGGTCTAGCGCGAAGTGGTCCAGATTTTCCCTTTAGTGTGATAAAGCTATAATGAAGAAGAAAATATTCTGAAATTCGTAAGACCAAGTCAGACAGGAAAGACGTCCTGTTTCAATAAGTTAGCAATTCTCAGGAGTAACATCCATGATTCTAACTCTCAGGAGGTTAGCGATCTCAAAGCAAAGCGAAAGCTGAGGAATGTCAAAAACGTAAATGCATGAGCGTGTGGCTCAGAAACGATCTGAGGAAACGTATGATCACTGGCAGCAGCGCTTGGTTCATATGCGTGAATGCGTAGCTCAAACACGAGCAGATGAAATAGATGATCCACATTTGGAAGGAGAACGACGTAGAATAGCTAGACGTCGACAAGCACTTCGGGTAAAGAGTCTAAGTATCTACAAAGCTGCCACAAATGCGGGTACTTTCTATCATAGTTTCCAACCTTTTAACATGGCTGGAATGCACCGTGGAACTTTGCATTTTCCTGAAGAAAGAGTCAAAAATCAAGTTAACAGAAATTATTTTGGGGACTGTTGTTTGCATGGCAAGATGGATGCTCCTGAATTTCCTAATGAATGGGTTCCTTCGATGCCGTCCACATTGCAAAGAATTTCATAAACAAATTCGAAATTGGAACGCATGCTTTGCAATGGCTTTGTTCACAGTATATGATGACTGAAACTATTAACGAGGGAGGTACGTACAGTTACATTTCGAACAGTCTGTTAACAGACTTGATGAGGTAACGCATTCATTTGACAGGTCATCCAAATCCTGACGCTGAATTTGAAAGTCCTCAATATGGACAGATATATTTCCGAGATAATCAAGACGCTGTTAGTGAATGCATGAACAATAATCATTGCAACGTCCAAGATCTTTGCTGGTACCCTTGCTGATGCACTCTCTGCTACAGAAGGTAAGGAGGCATCTCACGTTAAACTACTTTTTGCTCAACGCTGACGCCATCGATTATTTAGCATCCCTCTCCAGAACAAAGTATGTGTCATTATTTTACGCTTAAGGAACTTTTAGATCCTGAGCATGGATCGGTAGCCCAGTACTTCGTCTAAAATTCGCGAAATCACCGATATCTTAAAATTTAAACAGGTCCAGTTAGAACTTTTTCCTGAGAAGTATTGAAAAAAAAAAGTGAAAAATTTATTTTCCTTCGCAGAAGATAAACTCTGAAATATTAAACCAAATTAAATCATTGAAAAAAGGACGCGAAAAGATATCGTACAGTCATCGTTATTTCACCGACGTCGTTGCACGGTTGCAGAGCTCATTGAAAACAGCACAATGAATCAATAACAACAAATAAAGAAGTCGATTTACTTCCAGAAAGGGAGACAGGCTCTTGGGGAAAAAAAGACACATTCGACTTTTTTTTCTAAAAAGAAAGAAAAAGAAATCTACGTAAAGACAAGAAAGGGAAATTTTGTAGAAGGAAATTAAAAAAGAAAAAAACACAAATACTACGTCATGAAGAGAAAGGTTTTTTTCCTCTTTAATTGACCTCAAAAAAGCTTTTTAATTTATTCTAAATATTACGAGCTAAAAGCAACATGTATTTTACATTTTGCTTTTTATGTAAAACATATTTTGCTTTTACGTAAGGTCAAAATTAAAACGCACGAAGGGGGAAATATATTCTTAAACCCGTCTCATCCATCCATGCACACAGGGCAGGGCCGTACCCAGAAAAAAATTTCGGGGGTCGGGGGACCAAAAGGTGGAAAAGGCTAAATATTTCACAAACAGGCTTCATTATTATTGTTATGTTAACAAAATTTTAAATTTCGGTGGGGGAGAGGGGAAGTGGACCCCCTAGTCCCCCTCCTGGGTACGGCCTTGATACAGGGTGGTTATAATTAAAGTGCCCTTATTCAGACCCCTCTACAATCTGTTCCGCCTATCGCATGTCGATGGAACGGGATGCATACGTTATAGAGACCGCGGTCAAAAGATTTCAACAATAAAAGAGGAGTTCAAATTTTGACTCCTCGATGGCGTTTTTCAAAAAAGTCCTTATGCAAATGTGTCAAACCCAGGGGTGACGCCAGCGGGGGGATCGGAGAGGGCATGCACCCCCCGTCTGGGATCATTGGCACCCCTGTCGGGGAGTGTCGTCGGGGATTTCTTTTAGAGAATTGGTTGGTTTAGAAAAACGTAGGAAATTTTGCAACCCGATAAAAAATTCCTTTCAAAGTGTCTGACCCGACCGCAGAGGTTCCGTACACTTCCATTCTCATTCTGCTTGGAATTGTACGATATTCGTATACTGAATATTGATTATCTGCAGCTCTGAGTCTGTTTCTCGGGATTCGAAGGAACCAGCGAACAAGATCCCCATTTCTAGGGTAAGCAGGGTGGCCCGATCGGCTGACAATTGCCCTCGTAACGACCTTTTTAATTACGACTTTGGTGAAAATCACTGGGCTTTCCTGTTAATCAAGAACAGATAATGAATGACCATCTCATCATATACGAAACCAAAGTAGGAAATTTATCTCTTACTCGAATACTTTTTTGAGAGGCTGTGCAAGTACTGAAACGTAACATTTTGGGGTTTTATCGTTTGGCCCCCCCTGTCGGGGTAGACGGCCCTCCCGTCGGGGAAAGTCTGGCGCCATCACTGGTCAAACCTATAAACAGACTTGCCATCAGAGCCGGAAAATCTTTGTGCGTGACTTTGACCATGCTAATCTTGACTCTTATAGAAGAAAGATAGAGCTCGACTGGTAAAAGTGTTTCATCAGAACGGCAGCCATAGCTTAGATGCATATATCGTGACTCCAGTCGATTGCGAAAAGGGCCGAAGAACGGTTTGAAGGGGGTGATCCTGAAATTTGGAGACTAGTCCACGCTGCCAGGAAGAGGGCGGAAGCGGGTTGCCACTGAATAAAACTGTAGAAGATGTCGCTACTGTTGAAAGAGCTTCCAGTTCCAGCTATTATTCTGCCGGTGGCGGCTCAAGGGTTATTTAAATGGAGGCTTACATAACGGATTTCGAAAATCAAATAGGCAGATACGACACACCTTACGAGTTAAAATAGATTTGCACATTTCCAACCGTTCCTGTGTGTGTTCAGTATTCACAATGGCAAAAAGATTTTTTTTTTAAAGTTGATATGTTTTGGCTTTTTGAATTACTTTTTAAAAGCAAATCGCTTATCTAGGAAATAGATGACTAGGAGCATAGGCGCACCCACGGAAGGGGCTATGGGGGCTAAAGCCCCCCCCCTAAACCTGGAGAGTTGGATACGAAAAGCTTTAGAAATTGAAAATTGTCACTAATGAATTAAAATATTTTATTTTAAAAAATTGTCTTCCAATTATTTCTAATTTTTTATGGGAGGGATTCATTTAGAGTGGGGGATGTTGATTTTTAAGTAAATACTTACAGTTAGTGTATAAAATAAAGTTCGGTAAACCATCAATGAAAAGATTGGATAATTATTTATAGGACGCTATAACGAGTTACGTTGATAGCGCGATTGCGGTCTATGATCAAGGGGGGATGAATATTTTGACGCTATAAGGGAGTTATAGGTATAATAGGGATCACTTTAACCGAGTTCAGCAGTATATGTACTCCCAGCCCCCCTAAACCAAAATTCTGGGTGCGCCACTGACTAGGAGAGGCATTTTTCTTTTTTAATGTGGAGTGTTATGGCTTTCCATTAAGAATGACGTAGGGCACTGCTGGGAATTTAGATTTTTTTTCTCCTTCCCCGTATTAGAGAGAGAAGAATTTTTAGAAACTCTTTCTCTCGCCACATTTTACCGGGAGACGTAATGAATGGCTGCGTGTTTAAAATGTCGTCCATGGAACTCCAGACAGGAGCGACCGTCGATTTTGCAATCGGTGTTTATCCTATTACGTGGCGTGTTCCCGTAGGGTTCAAGAATTTTTTATTTTAATGACTGTCATTTTATCTCTCAACGCCCTTTATTGAAAAATGGGTCCCAAAAAGGGTACATAAAAGTATGCCCCATCCTTTTACTTCTACTTTAAAGCTGTTAGTTCACAATAGCTTTAATCTATTGTGACACTATTTCGTAAACTGTAGAATAGGCTTCACGCGTATTTCTAATGATGATGTCATTTTATCTCCCACTCCCATGTCCGAAAAATGTGTCCCAAAAAGAGTGACCTATAAAAGCGACATAAAAGTATGCGACGTCATTTTATATATATTTAACCCTTTGAGGCGCAACCCTTTCCCAATGTCGAAAAAAGGGCAGCCGTTGCCAGCGCTCGACTTAACTACCAGCTAGAGACAATTTTTGGACGACAGCTGGCTGTGCCACAGCCAGCTGTCGTCCAAAAAGGGTCTCTAGTTTCGATCGTCCGCCCTCTTGCGGGTCGTTCCGTCGAGCGATGGCCACGGCTGCCCTTTTTTCAGCAGGGGGCCCTCTATCCGGCTGTTCTTCGCATTCTTCCATTTTTCAGCAGATGTCAGTGCCGTTAAAAATATTCGTGACTATTTTTTTTTACGGGAAAGGACGTGCTCAAAAGCTAAGGATTCTCGTGGAGGCATGTCACTCGCCACTGTTTTTATAGAAATCCAATCTATTCTTCGTGACGGGCAACCGTCCAAACGTCAGAGTTGGGTGATCCCAGAGCGGGATCACTGCGCGTTAAAGGGTTAAATACTATTAGCTCACAACAGCTTTCATCTAGTGTGACACTCTTTCGTAAGCTGTAGAATAGGCATCCCATGTATTTTTCTATCAATAGGTTACACTCATAAAAATGTCAACCTAGGGTGACAGGGCGAACTACGCGAAAGAGGAGCGATCCAATGACAGAGTCCATGGATATCGCTTTAATAAGTCCATTCTGAAACTAAAAAATGTGGGGCGTTCAGGGGGATCTCCCCCTGACGAGGCTCGAACAGCAGAGTTTTTTTTTTAAATGTAAACTATATATTCCGACACGTTTTTGTAAAATCCTAATGCGTGCGAGTCCAGTTCAACGTTCTGAATCCAAACTTCCTATGGGGCTTTTCACTTTCTAAAAATCTTTACAATGAGAGAAAAATAGGTGAATGGGGTGGATCTATTTTTAGACGGTCGCAAAATGTGTCAGTCGCAAACATCCCTCTCCATGGATCGAAGGATACATCCGATTTCCATAAAGTGCTGGCGACCACAAAGTAAAATGAGACTATTTCGACGTCTCATTCCCATTTTCGGAAAGAGAACGACATTCTTCATGACTCTAGGAATGAGTGGATCCCGTCCGGCATCCACCCACATCCATTGGAGAATGGGGTGAGAAAAATGGGATCATCGCATAGACCCATTTTTATTCAGGGATTCGCGTATTCATGGTCTTAATTACGTGATGACATTATCACGAATCTATTACAAGGCGTTGACATTCTTGGGCTGGTAACTTTATGAGTGACTAGCTGAATGACCCGTCCTAGACGGGTGAGTACTGAATGAAAATTTCCAATTTTTGTCCAGAACTGTGTTACATAACAGGATTCCCATTTACCAAATTTCCAATTAGTACTGAAAGCAAATTTCCAAAGCAAGAACTTTCGTCAGTATTGTAGGAGTACACGGAATGGATGGAGTAGGTTGCTAGAAATAAAGAAAGCGAAGTGATCATTGTTATGGATTGTTAAAATAGGACAGGTTAGACAGTCACTCAGTCATATCATTTCATTCGCTCGAGTCGTCATGATGCGCATGCGCGAACGAATAGGGACGCCTATTGAAATAATTTTTGCAAAATCCATCATTTTTGTAAAAATTCGACGCCAACGTTTCAAGTGGAGTGACCACCCATCATGATACCCCATTTCATTTCAATCGCTTCAGTCGTTTATTACGGGATGCTCCAACACGAATGGACGCAGTTTGAAAGGATTTTCGTAAAATCTCAAACTCCAATCAAATTTTTTTTAAATAGCGCTCTGTTAAATAAGCGCCTATGTTTTAAGTGGAGTGACCACCTATCACGACACCCGATTTCATATCATTCGCTTCAGTCGTTTTTACGGGATGCTTCAACAAAAAAAGCGTCACGGACAGACAGACAAACATTTTTTTTTAAGGGTCGCACCGGATTCCCGGGTGCTTGAAACGGATAGAAATCGCAAAAGTTTTGAATTCCAAGAAATGTACAGACAAAAGTCTAATTTTATTTACATACATAGATTCATGTCCTTTATAGCTGCCTAGTGGGTCGTCATTTTAAAATGATTTTATATTTATTTTAAAATCAATATTAACGCATAAAATACATTTGCACATCGCATTTCGTGAATCAAGAGAACAAAACAGAAAAATATCCGACTGCACTGTCTACGTCAACCCAAGTCAATAGAGAAAAGACGCCCAAGTTCAGGGCCGGCAAGCCCCCTGCCCGTGTATGGTTTACACAGGAAAAAATAAGTGTTCAAATAGAGTAAAATGCGAGCATTTTTTCGATAAAGGTAATTATTGAAAGAACTGTGTTACGTAACAGGATAAAGCTTTGATTTAGAGGGTGGTGAGCGAGTGCCCCCCCCCCTTGATGGCGAGCCGCCACTGAAGACACCGAGTCGTGTAATGATTGGGACAACATTTTTATTTATTTATTTTGGTTTTTTTTTCTCGTGGGGTGGGGGGAGGCGAAGCAAATAAGCATACATTCATGACGTGTGCATACAGTTCGATGAACTGATTTTTGGCTGAATGTTTGTGGGCTTCGAATGGTTATAGTTAACTGAATACAAAACTATTAAAATGTATTAGTATTAGGAGTCAATAAAGTAGAATTAGGCTGCACTACATTTTTTTTGTTTTTTTAATGAGAGCATTACGATGGAGATTCTAATTTTTAAAATTGAAACATTTTTTTGCATAATTTGCCTGGGAAATACATGCGGAATTTTTAAAAATGTTTTTCCTAGTATAAGTAAGCCTCAATGAATGTACAATTTTATTTTCAGCCGATTAAAAAAAAAAAAAGGAATACTCCCTTGCTGTAAACACACTGCCATTTATCTCTGCTTATCTTGTCCGTATCTGATTTCGATTTATTATAAACGTCCGGCAGCATTTTTCTTTTCTTTTTTTTCAAAACTTCTGGATTTTCACGTGGTTTTCTCGCCTCGAAAAGTTAAAATGAAGCTCCCTTTATGTCACACCGTATATATATATATCATGTATCGGTATTTATTATAAAGTTTTTGTTATTTTCTTTTCAAAAATAATAATTTTAAAGCAAATCATTTTTCTTTGGAATGGATGAAGATGGCGGTGAAGTTATTTTTCATTCTTTCAAATGTGCAAGCGTTATTATGGGGCCGGGGGCATTAAGATGATGTATGGTGGCGCTTCTGTTGAGAAATTTTTGCGTCCGATTTTCTTCCGCTTTATCTCAAGGAGAAAAAGGGGAGGGGGGGGGGGGGAGGTTTACCGAGATTTGTCTCTGCCGTGATTTATTGGAACGTGCCACTGCCGTCTGAAATTGTCACGTGATAAAACACTGTAACGGTCGGGGTTGCAATTAGGATTTATCACAACAACACGACAAGCTCATTAGTAGAAAAAAAAATGGGAGTTTTGAAATTAATTTTATTTTCCTACTGCCTGCGAAATTATAATTTGAACTGTCATGGCGCTACGAGCGTAAATTGAGGTAGTTTTCTCGTAAGGTGTTATTTTGAGTTATTTTATCGTAAGGTGACAAGTTATTTTTTAAACTATACAAGTTTAAAATTCAATCATTTTCAACATAATTTTTTTTAGTCATTTTTATAGAGATAAAAGGTTTTCAATAAAAAATTAAGGTTCAGAAAAAAAATGCATGTTTTGGACAATTTGGAGAAAAAAAAGCAAAATTTAAAAAAATCTGGAGTGACTCCACTCGACTCTCCGAACATTTACGATTAAGATCATGACCCAGCATTTAAATCAATTTTAATCTATGAATACTTCAAACATATACACCAAACTGAAGCTCAATCGATTGTACCATTTATAAACGCCAGCGCACTTTCAAGAATTTCCCCCCAAAGGACATAATGTAAAAGAAATCTTAGTCATAGCCCTGTAGAAAAACTATAAGTCTTATACCTACCAAAATCAATACCGGTCTTGCGACGGTGGTTTATAACATATATACCCAATTTGAGCTCAGTCGAATGCTCCGTTTAGGAGCTATCGTGTTCACTCACATACACAGACACACACACACACACACATCGTAAAAATAGCCTCAATGAATTCAGAAGACCTCCAAACGTGTCCATACACCCAAATCTCGAAGTTGAATTTTTTCAGGATGACAATACTTTCCTTACAGGGTACATGTTCGGAAAGCAATACGTTAGAGAATAGATAAAAAACTTCAGAATGTCTTGTCCCATCTTAGATCGACATGAGTACGATCGGTTGCTACTCACAAGAATTAAGAGGCATTCGGTTAACAAATTCTTAAGTATAAGATCTAACAAAACTCTTTTCTCAGGAGATTTTGTTCTTAACTTTCGTTCTTAACTAATAAATTAAAAAACAATATTTAACACACCTCAATAATGAGCCTCCAATCGAATATGGTATTGCGTCGCACCGGCGACTAAAAAGGCGACTTTTGCCACTCATTTAAAGATAAGGCGACTTGAGCGACATTTTTGAATAAAAATCGCCATTCTCGTACTCTTTTCGCGCTTCTGGCTACTCGTAGCTTACTCTAGGCGACTCGTCTGAAAATCAGATTTTGTTTTTTTTTGCAATTCCCTTTCCTTTACAAATTGACTATGGGTCGCCCATTAAACAGGCTAATCTTTTTAATGACTATGCCATTTATCTCTCCACACCCTTTATTGAAAAATGGGTCCCAAAAATGCGACATAAAAGTAAGCGACATAATTTTACATGTATTTAAATACTATTAGCTCACAACAGCTTTCATCTATTGTTAGAATATTTCGTAAGCTGTAGAATAGGCATCCCATGTATTTTTCTCTATAAATAGGTTACACTCATAAAAATTTCAACATAGGGTTACCGGGCGAAATACGCGAAAGAGGAGCGATAAAATGACAAACTCAATTAATATCGTTTTAATAGGGCCATCATGAAACTAAAAAATTAGGTGGATTCATGGGGGGGGTCTCCCCCTAACCAGGCTCGAACAGCCGAGTTTTAATTTTTAATAGTACTATTAAAAATGAATGTACTATAGGCTCTGTTAACGCATGAAGATTTTTTAAAATTGTTTCTTATTTTATTCGTTCCTTCTTAACCGAAGTTAAGTGGCGTATGCTTATTTTGTAACTACAAAATGACGCAAATAGGCTACTATTTTGGCAACTAAAATTTAAAAAATGGCTACTGCATTGGCGACTTTTTTGTGTCGGTCAGGCTACTAATGATACTATTTTTGCCCCTGGAGATAGGTGGACATCCCGAGAGCACCCACAAGAAAAATTAAATAGCAGCAAAGAAAAATTCTTGAAACTTTCTTGATTCGATTTTCTAGAAAGCTTTTAATATCCGCAAAAATGTAAACAGTCTCGTTCATGTTGATTTCGCTGAACCCCACCTTCCTTTCTAAATGTTGGAAATCCCTCTGTTCTGTGTTACTTTAATTTCTTGCTTTCCTATTGGCTCTCATAAAACCGTCATCTGAATCCCTGCCGATTCTAGTAAGCACTGTACTGAATCCCCACTTTTTCTATGTAAACAGACCCAATTTTCGCCATTCGAATTCCAGCACCAGACGATTTTAATTTTGTTATGGATGCTGTTATGCGTCGTTTTTTGCTTCTGTATCGATCTACGCTTTCGTGCAATTCAATTATTTCAACGTGGAATTATGTTCCTCTTAGCGATCCTATGTACAAAAAAAAAAAAATTGAAAGTCGTTAGAAATTTCAGTATTATTCCGTTAGAACATTAACTGGGTGAAATAGTTAGGATGAACTGACTAAACCAACATCGGTGTCTTTAGGCAGGGTGCGAATTGAACATTTTCTCCAGGGGGGGGGGGGGACATTTGAAAGAAAACATTCTTCTGGAGGGGACATTTGAAAAGAAAAAAAAAGGAGGGAAGGCGTAAAATACTCCACTCGCATAATATATTAAGTATTCCATGACAAATACAGTCGCCAACATGTCTGGGAAGGGACTTCCATTCAAGACAAAGTCGACCCCTGATTTTCTGTGCTCCTATATTCCAGCCTACGTCGATTCTACGTCCACCCTAAAATTCGGCTCGCCGCGGAACAGCGCTTGTTCGTTCATTTCGCAGTCTTAATGGGTTGCAGAGTGAGAAGTGGCATCAGGCATCATTAGGTACTGTTGAATTTGTAAGGACAGACTCATTTTAACATTTCTCCAGCAGGGGATCCATAGTATCCCTGACAGGGATCCATTCATATTCCTCTAGCCAGGTGTATTACATTCTTCAGCCAGGGACCATCCCCGGCCATTCGCACCCTGCTTTTAGGACAGGGACCTCATCCATCCGTTGCGCGTGACTGATAAACTCGATATAAATTTTCGCCTCATCCAAGTCGATTCGACGTAGGTGAGAGACTGAATAGCTAATCGATAAACATTTTTCGTGAGATTAAAATAAATAAATTATTTTCCTTTTTCGGGAATAGGAAACCTTGAAATGCTTAAATGGAAATTTTTACAGGGCACACGAGTCTTGTTTTTATTTTTAGACTCGAGCCCGTTCTGTCACTTTGTTCAGTCATGCAATGGCAACACAAGAATATGAATTTTAAAAATAGAAACGGTTTATCGTTGCAATAACATGGATTAGATCCAACTATGCCCTGTTTATAATATCACAGTCGAATCTCCCTTTTGAATGAAGTCCAAAGGACCACCTCCAACGAAATTTCGCTACATGCCGATTATTGAATAGCTCCCTATGGTAGTTTGATCTGGGGATCATCCAAGTCTTCCCTAGAGCGGAATGTTCGCTATAACGGGATTCGACGGTATTTCGTGTCTATTCAATTAAAAGTGTTTGTTATACAGGGTGTGTCATCATTCTCTCCCGGGTTTAGAAGGCTTATAATATATATATATATATATATATATATATATATATATATATATATAATATATATATATATACATATTTCCATAACAGCAACGAAGTTGATTTTACTGGAGAAATAAATGTGACAAGTTTTGCTTCATAAATGTTCAATGCGTGAACATTTCGTGATGCGGCAGATATCAAGTGTGACAGTCCAATTGCGGTTGAGATACTTTCAGGGTTGTTATGATTTTGCCCCATCCGAAAAAAACTCGGGTGGGGTTTTCTCAAAAAAGCCCAACTGTTTGGGTTTTTTCAAAATTTCAACTTTAATTATGTAGATAATACATCGCTTAATATCAGTACACCACTTGTAAAGTTTATAAACAGCTCCCTACCACACCACCACTACCTAAGGGGAAAAAAAATCAACCTTCACATAGGCATTAAAACTTTCTAGAATAAACTTTTATGCCTATCTGCATTAAAATGAATAAGGATTTTTTAACCAAAAAAAAAAAAAATCCTGTTGTAATTAAGCACTAGTCTATCTCTGTTAAAATTATTATTGATAGTCAATTTATCTAAGAGCAAACCATGATTGGGGTTGTTTTTGTAATTGATTTATACATTTTTTCTTGTATGATTAATAACTGTAATCAGTTAACTATTCAATTAACCACTTTTTATTTATAATTGATTTTTGTAATCCATTAGTTTACTTTCAGTTGTATTGAGTAATAAGCAATTTTTTTTTCAAATATTCTAAACCCCATCCCTTCTTCTGAAAAAACCCAGTCAGTTGGGTTTTTTCTGAACGGGTTTTTAACAACCCTGGATCCTTTGGCGTCCATCTTTTAAATCACGAGGCATAGGGGGCACACAATCTTTTATGCAACCCCATCCAACAAAAAACGCGTGGAGATAGATCTGGACAGCGAGGTGGCCACGTAAGAAGGCGGTGGTCGTCGTCAGAACCCATCGGCCCATCCAACGGCGAGGAAGCTCGTTTTATGGGAAACAAAATTTGTCCCGCTCTTTCTCCAGTCAACTTTGTAGCTGTATGGGTAATACACTATTTTTTTTATCATCTTACCAAACCTGGGAGGGAATTGTGTCACACCCTTCATTTATCTTTTTTATCAGCTAGCACTTAACCCTTTAACGCGCAGTGTTCCCGCTCTGGGAACACCCAACTCTGACTTTCTGACGGTTGCCAGTCACGAAGACTAGATTGGGTTTCTATCAAAATAGCAACGGGTGACAGCTCCACGAGAATCCTTTACTTTTTAATCACGTCCTTTCCCGTCAAAAAAGAGTCACGATTCTTTTTAAACAGCACCGACATCTGCTGAAGAATGCGAGAACAGCTGGATAGGTGGCTCCATGCTGTAAAAAGGGCAGCCGTGGCCATCGCTCGACTGAACGACCCGCAAGAGGGCGGACGATGGAAACGTTCATCGCGTGCCACAGATCGAGAGACCCTTTTTTGGACGACAGCTGGCTCGCATTCTTCCATTTTTCAGAAGATGCCAGTGTTGTTTAAAAATAATCGTGACCACTTTTGTTACGGGAAAGGACGTGCTAGAAAGTAAAGGATTCTCGTGGAGCTACTATGTCACCCGCCACTGTTTTTATAGAAATCCAATCTATTCCTTGTGACGGGTAACCGTCCAAACGTCAGAGTTGGATGTTCCCAGAGCGGGAACATCGGGTCGATTTTTTGACGACAGCTATCTGTGCCGGCACAGCCTGCTGTCGTCAAAAAAAGGGTCTCTCGATCTGTGGCACGCGATGAACGTTTCGATCGTCCGCCCTCCTGCTGGTTCTTCAGTCGAGCGATGGCAACGGCTGCCCTTTTTATCAGCATTGGGAAAGGGTTGCGCCTCAAGGGGTTAATCACTCGTGGTTAAGTAATCCTCCGTTGATATATCATGCGGTAGTTTCAATCGAAGGGAATACCGGAACTTTTCTTCTTCCCGATCCCATTCCTGTGGACCCATTGAGTGTTGCGTTCGACAACGTTCGATACTGAGAAACGCGGCACGGGTGACACTTCATCCCCGTGCCATATTCTGCCTTAGAATTCTCGTTTATCATGTCCCCTTTCACAAGTTATGTTTAGGTTGCCACTCGCGTGTCATGGCAGAAATATAGAACACTTCCCATTATTACGCGATCAGTCGGCTGCTATCCGTATAAAATCGTGATGTCTATTAAAACGGAAACGTTATGCTGCAGAGAATGGGGGTCATCTGTGTGTCCACCGAAGTGACCACCTCCCTTGAAACCGATCCCATGTCGTGTCATGACCAGAGATTAGAAATATATTAGAGAGAGCGCGTCGCTCATTCATAACCCTTTGGAAGGGTGAGGAAAGGATGAACCCTTCAACTTGTGGCACGGAAAGGAAGAGAGAGGCCAGACTGGTGCTTCATCGCTCAGTTTGGCGAGTGCTAGGTATAAACTACGCCATAAATTTACGGTGTACGTGCGCATTAGGAACAAAATTTTGGCGTAAAAAATAATATCGCGAAAGGTTAGCGGATAGGGATGTGTTGAAAAATTCTTCATTTATAAAAAGTATGTTTTAAAAACATTTTTAAAAAACCCCACCCGTTTGTAAAAGGTTATTCCAGAACCCTTCACAGGTGAGTGTTTTTTTTTTTTTTTTTTTTTTGTTTGGATGGTGGAGTGAATGGTTGGGCCATGGACTGCATACCTATGCAGATCTGCTCTTTACCATTTAAAAAAAAAAAATAAAAATATGAAAACCAGAGTTTCTACAGATTTCACAGCTTTTACTTCCCTGACTTTTTATCTAGCGTGCTTGCTTGCATTTTGCTTTCTATTTTTAATAGTACATCCTTTCATTAATAACTTTTTATACATTTTGCCCCCTTTTTTACAAAAAATAATAATATTAATAATGAAATCAATATGCACAAAAATATTATTTGACATCACTGGATTCTAACAAAAACCCTGTTTGATAATCATTTAGGATATAATTAGGCCTATTTCAACTGAACGAGATATGTTAATAAAGGACACATTTTAAAATAATTTATAAATTTAAATAAGAAAATGAAAATAAAACAATTTCTACAATTAGGTTCAAACAGGAAGTATTTTCTTGATTTTGCCGCACAATTCAAATAGTCTCGCATTTCCCTGACCTTTCTTTGATGTCTTCCAATTTCCCCGACTTTTTTCCCAAACCCCTGGACTTTCCATGACCAAAACTCATTTCCCTGACTTTCCAGGTCTGTAGAAACCCTGAAAACGGAAATGAGCGCGCACGCTGGCCGCACAGGCTCCCTAGAAAACTAAGGAGTGTTGGGTGCGCTTGAGGTCTTGGCGAAAAAGAGTGAAATGAATATAAGTTTTGTTGAAGCAAATATAACAATAGTTCCAAATTTCACCCACAGATGGCGCTGCTTGACCTTGCATTCAGTTGAAATGCGTATTTCATTCGAGACTTAACCCCCTTGATTTCTTCCTGTGGCTGATCACGAAGAAACAAAGAGGCGAGTCCCACAGGTCCTTCAATCAAAACCACAAGCAATGCTACCAAATGCGTGGAGTGAAATTAAGTACCGTTTGGATGTGGTGAGAGCTACATCAGGCGCACCTATTGAAGTAGGGTAGCTGGTTATGCTTGTATCTGCTTCGCAAAATAAATCTGTTGAATATTTAATGGTGAATTTTGTTTCTACTGTTTCTACAGCGCCCTCTATGGGTGAAATTTGAAACTATTTTTTTATTTGCATAAACAAAAAACTTTTCATCCTAGGAAGCATTTTGGTACAAACCGCAATCCCAATGAGTTGATTTTATATTTAATTTTGAAATGTGTCGGGGACTTTATGTACACCCTGTATATCTGATAAAGAGGACATTGGTAATGACTAGTGGAAATTAATTCATTTGCCTGAACTTCCAATCCGCATGAAATGGAGCTAGCAAACAAAGCTCCAGAAAAACAGCTGAATGGCCCAATTAACTAACTATGGACCATGTTGCTCATTTATTTTCTAAAATACAGAGCCGAAATCCAGTGTCACAATCTTGTGACCAGTGCAGCTGTGGATCACACTGAAAAGTAGTGCAAAGTGACACCCTATGCCTCAAAGTTACCCTGAATGTATTTATTCATCAAAACTTACATAAAAGTAGTCCTATAAAAGTGTATCTACAAGTTTAATTTTATCGTCAGTTCTCCCCCCCCCCTCCCGTTGTTAGGTTTTAAAAACCAAAACTAACGGAAATATTTGTAGACTGACACAATGGCAAATCGATCACGGTTCGGAATGTAAAAAGAATTTTCTATCGCTAGATCTGTATTTACTGACATTGGGGGGGGGGGGGGAAATGTTCCAAACCTCTTTTTATAGCACGAAGATTTTACGAAGTTCCCTCTGTTCGTAAAACCATTTCTATAGGATTTATGGGATCGTTTTTCAAAGTGGCTCCTGCTTCGATTTATTTTCATGCAATTTTTGCGATTCTCTTTCACTTAGTCTTGCGTGAGAACTAGATTCTAACCCAGGCACTGGATTCGTGTGTTAGAGAATAGAACAACTTGCTCGAAACACCAGCCTTTTAAATTTCGATTTTTTTTTTTAATAGATACTGTGTACATACGCATTTTCAATTTCAACTGTCTAAAGCTGTAATGTTTTTTTCGTTTTTCAGCCAGTGCAAAGTGATTCGAAAAAACTTCATTTCCAGCCATCATTCAATGACCTTCCGATTAAATGACTTTTTAATCCTACTAATATACAGGGTGATTCAAAATGGATGCTAAGGCGATTATTTTTTAAACCGTAAGGGATCGAAACATTTTTAAAAAAAATAATTTCTAGCTAGTATCTAGATAAATAAAATTAGACTTTTGTCTGAACATTTCTTGGAATTCAAAAATTTTGCGATTTCTATGGGTTCCAAGCACCTGGGAATCCGGTGCGACGCTCAAAAAAAAGTGTGTCTGTCTGTCGTTCTGTCCGTGACGCTTTTTTTGTTCAAGCATCCCGTAAAAACGACTGAAGCGAATGATATGAAATTGGGTGTCATGATAGGTGGCCACTCCACTTAAAACATAGGCGTCGAATTTTAAAAAAAAATCTTGATTGGATTTTGAGATTTTGCGAAAATCGTTTCAAACTGCGTCAATTTGTGTTCGCACGTCACGTAAAAACGACTGAAGCGAATGAAACGAAATTTTGTATCATGTATTAAAATTATGTTTCTAATGTACATAATTAAACTGCAAGTGGCCATAATTAAACTGCAAGTGTTCAAGGGGTGCTGGAGAGAAAACTACCGAGAATATTCCAGTGAAATTTTTTATCTACACGTTTCAGAACATGCGCAAGTCAAATATGCAAAAAAAAAAAATCGTCATTTTCACCCTATAGAGGGCGCTGTACCGTATTTCAAAGCTCACCGGCGGCCTATACAACTTCCAAAACCGATAGACATAGCATAGTGACATTCTAAGAGGCCTATAAACAATATAAAACGTCATTTACAGTTTATCAAAATTCCGTACAATTCGCTTCAGAAATTACATTTTTACAGTAACATGTAATCAAAAATGAACGTAAATTAAGATCACAATTTAAACAATCCATAAAGATGCTTTGGAAAACAATTAAACCATTATTTATTCTCATTGGACCTCTTCCTAATCGTTTCATACGCCGGTATTCTTTCAGAGTAGCTGAATAATGGCTACCATTCTGATGGAATATCTTCACTAACAATGCACATTCCACAATGCACTAACAATGCATTCAGAGTCATGATTGACCATTACTCAATGGGGTCTTGTTTTTACACTGTTCTATGGGCTTAAAATTTGCATATATGATGTCCATAAGCATTGAAACACGATATAGCGCCCTCTATCGGGTGAAAATGGCGATTTTTTTAATTGCATATTTGACTTGCGCATGTTCTGAAACGTGTAGATACCAAGTTTCACTGAAATATTCTTGGTAGTTTTCTCTCCAGCACCCCTTGCAGTTTAATTATGGCCACCCTGTATTTAACTTCTATTATGATTCAATTAACTTTCCTATGATTAAACGACATTTTAATAACAGATATATCCAAGCATTTACATTTGCCATTTCAACCTGCGACATGGGGAAACAAACAAACGAAAAACTATCTAAAATGAAAATATTAGGCTGTAACGAAAGTTTCCAGCCACCACAAATATCGTCTGGGAACAGTTCACGTTGGTGTGTTTGCTCCTATTTTGTCAAACAATATTTGTCATTTGAAAGAAAGAGACTTGCTTTAGAACACTGTGTTGTTAAAGAAATATCGTTATCATGAAGTAGAAGGTGTCTGAAATGGAACTATCCCGTGACTGGATTAGAACCATCCTTTACTTCCAGGTCTGTTGCAAAAAGTGCTACAGAATGTCAAAGAATTATCTGTGTCATTTAGATTCTACTGTTGTATCGTATGGCATCTGTGAAGGTTTGGTACTGAAAGTTAAAAAACAGGGTCTACGACATTCAAGGAGCAGAGCTCTCTGGCTGGCCGGCCTACTGATGTTGATGAGGGTCACCTGCGAGAACTTGTGGAAGAAGATCAGTATTGAACCACTTAAGCTAAAGAGTTAGACATGAATGCCATGCCCATTATCCATGCTATGCATCCCATAAACTTCATGTACAAGTTCAATCGCTGGGTGTCGCATGAGCTGACTCAAGCAGATTTGGCGGAGAACTTTCGTTACAACCCGATAGTTCCCTCCCAAGTGATAGCCTTTAACAGAGAAGTGTTTACACTTTCGGCAAAGTTAAACATCCCGGCACATCGAGCTAGTATCTATTATATAAATGTGACAGTTCGTTTGTTCGTCTAGTAACTCCTTATATCCACACCGTTCGACCGATCGATTTGAGAGAGTTACAAACACGTAACACACACGTAAAACGACATAGAATAGTCCGCAGTCCCCTTAAAAATTCTAAAAACTCAATCGTTCCACGATTTTTTCCGAATTTTTGATAATTTTCACCTTCAGAAAATCCAGGTTCGATTCCAGTTTCCGATTGACTAAAATGATAATCATGTGGTATACAATCTATAGGCTGGCGATTGACATAACTATGAACAAAGTGGTATATCATAAACGAAATGACGTCATTTTGATGTCACGAGTTTAAACATGCACGAGAAATTTTAATACTGAGAGAAATAGCGATCATGGGACGTACCATCTATATGCTGGTGTTAGACACAGCCCAGCGAGATGTTACGAGGTCGATCCTTGGATATAGACGCCCACCTAGTGTGATCCGTTTTGAAAGCGGTGCTGAGCCCCGCAGATGGATACGTTTTTGACGGCGAGAGGTCGTGCTCTCCGACAAGTGTTAAACACCAATGACAATCATTTTTATTTTCGCTTCTCATAGACTCCTCCACGACTCTAGTCGATGTAATAAGAATACTGCAACACCCATGTTGAAAGAACTTTGTACTTGACATGTGTTATAGCATCCGATTAAATTGTTAAATGATCGGTCGCTACCATCTTTTCAAAAATATGTATTATAGAGTGCCGCTCCTAGCAGTCACGACGACGTCATAGGCTATAGTGAACGCAAACCATTAGTCTCGATTCACTGACGGTATCTGTTCACCATGAGGTTTAAGTGAACTTCGGATAGAGTGGACGACATTGGATGGCCCCCAGAAGTTCACTATAACCGGAGTTGACTGTATGTTGTTATGAATTTTCGGATTATTCCATCTTCCAGCTCTTAAAAATAGTGTAAAATTCGTATTCTACGCGTCCAGTAATTAAGTTTTGCATTCTGTTGTATCGGTCAACTAGAACACGAGATATTGAGTTTTGTGTGTCTCCATTGGTTAACATGGGTTTTCTCGAAATGTGGGTGCAAGAGCTTAACTCACTTGACTCTACGAGACTTATTTTTGGCGCCCAATTGAGCGATAGTTTCAGGAGCGGCCCGACACGGTCAGCATCGCATCGGGGCGCAGTCTTTGAAGGGGCGTCATTTGGATGATTCTCACTGATCTGAAGAGGGGGCGCCTTTTTTTTTTTACGTTTGCAGGGGGCGCCCCGTATCCTATGGCCGAAGCTGGATATTTTGGACATAGGACGCGATTTTACCAGTGAGGCCTGCAATGTTTGTTTTCCTGCATTAGTATCACTCATTTGCATTTCTACGGTGTAATCAAAATTCGCGCGCTGCCGATTCTTCGAGAAAAGGCTGTCAGGAAATGTCTCCTAACTACTGCGACACCCATAAACAGGAGGTGGCATAGACATATCAGTTAGTTGTCTTCGAACGCTCGTTCAGTTTACTCTCTGAACTGTGCTATTGGAAGCGATATTTTACCTGTTTTTTAGTGTTGTGTGGGAATTCTTCATTGCCGAGTTTTGAGGGCACAATTTATGATTTCCCTCGTGAATTTCCACTGAACTTTAAGTGTGGAAGTGCTTTGTGTGTGAAATACAGAATCTGTGAAAGCTTCTGTATTAAGCGGACAAGTTACTGGCCGTTAGTGCCTGCGATTTTTATACAGCAGATTTTTCGACGAAGTCCTATTAGCAATATAGTGTGTATTTCATCCCGACAAGTGGACTTTTTAGTCACGCTTCATACATAAACTGGACTTTGGAACGACGAATCCAGTATGTACCACCCACGCTCCAGATTAACCATTTTTGTATCTCTGCGATTCCGAAGTAAACAAGGGGAGTCGACACCCCTTAAATACTGGCATTGTATTTTTTTATGCAGATAAATTACCCAACCACTTCTGAAATCACAGCCATTGTTACATTTTTTTTTTTTTGGGGGGGGGGATGTCGATAAACTGCCAAGTCATATACTGGTTTTTATCAACTTACATATTTTTTTTATTAATTACATTACAACCGTTTTACTTTTGCCATCTGAATTAGTGTAATTTTACTAAGTGTGCCAGAGAGGAACAGAAAGTAAATAATAGTTTTCGTTAGAATGTTTTTGAAATTTTGCCAACTAGTATCTAATTTTGACAGGTTCAACAGAATTTTGCGAGTGTTGGGGGGGGGGGAGACTCCCCCTTTAACCCCCCTCCCCCAACTTAAATGCAGAGATTCAGATTGTTATTATTCCGGACACCGAATACAAATGGAAGATTCAGAAAGCATAATCATCTGCGATACAGAATTACAAAATTTGCCTTTGGCCTGTTTTTCTGTCCCCCACCCCCACCCTCTTCAAGGCACGCCGCACTGGTTGGGAATCGCTACTCTGGAGTTCATGTTCGTACTAAGGTAAATCCCCGCAAACCGGTAGTAGTCCATTCTATAAAAATTCATTATTTCACCGAGCACTGAAATAAAATAGTTTGTGAAATTGGCATGAAGAAATAAATCTATACATTGCACAGTAGAGAAGACCCAAAATTTGTTAGCCTCGGGACTACACCCGGATGGATTCGAGGCAGAGTCCCGATGGGTCTGATCACTGAAATCAGTTTGTATGAGAAAAAAACGAGAGGGGGGGGGGATAAACTTTCGTGTGAATGGCCGGAGAACTATTCTCTGTTCATACTCAGTGACTTACTTTTAACCCCTGGAATACGGGAGTCGGTAGCACATTCTATTAAATAATCATGATTAAAATGATTCCCATGTAAGCGTATTTTCATTATTTCCCAGAATCGACATGCAATGAATGAAACAGCGTATCTGCCAACCTGTTAAGATTAATTACTACAATTAGGTGCTCATTTCAGTAAATTTCCACCTCACTTCAGTAAAACTAAGTTCATTTTTTGTTACTAATAACCTTTGTTACTACTTTTATTTCTTATAATTTTAATAATTCTTATAATTTTTAAATATCATTTTCATTAATAACTGAACCTGCTGTAACTTTTTTTTTTCGTGGGGAGGGGGAGAGGTTAAAAAGATTTTAATTTAAAAATAGGAATCCAATTTTATTCTTGAAAGAACACTGAAGATAAATTTTTTAATTCTCCTTTGCAATGGAATTAAAACTTTTGAAAATCGCCAACTATCCGTACATCAGTCAATTAATCCTAAAATCCCTTTATTTAACGGTTAATCCGTAAAAGTTGGCAGGTATGAAACAGTCCGAAATCAGCGTGCAGCTCAACAGGGTCTCAAGACTCTCAGATCAGTCCGAAGCGAAAGAGTCCAGGGGCTCTACCACCATGGTGTCGTAGAATATTAGTAACTAATGTTTCTCGCTCTCGGATAGTCAGATACTTCGGATCAATAGCCGCGACTCTCCTTTGGGTGCTACCACGATGAGTGTCGAATAAATCAAGCGAGTACTTTTGTGCTTGCTAGAGGTCTATCCGACACTCAGAGCGATCCACCCATCCAAACACTAGGCTTTCCCCCCTTTTTCTTAAACGAAGGCATTGTCTTTAGAATTTTCGAAGACTCCGGTGACATCCATCACGAGTGGAAACCGGTTTTGGACCGACCCAACATGCTAGGGAGAGGGGTCCTTTTGTGGAAGTACTGGACACTCCACGATCCACACCATAAAAACCCATCCATCTCGTACTCTCCGGTACCGGAATGCAAGTTTTCGCCTTCATCCAACGTGTCGGGAAAAAACAGCATTCTTTCCGATAGTCAATACGACAGTGAAACCATCACGATAGGATCATGGTAGGGCCTATCGGATATTTCTCGGATTGTGACGTCATGAGAAGAGAAGGCTCGATCTATTCGCTAGCAAAAGCTTTCCGATACTATGATGGTAGAGCCCCTGTCTGGTTCTAAATTTCTGAAAAGGGTGGAAATTTCGAGTTAACGCCACTGCTGGGTTCCGGAGCACAATATCCAAAACTTTAATCTTTACACGGTCCGCCCTTCCTTATTTAGAAAAATGTTTTTTTTTTGCAAGAGTTACGTCGCTATGAAGAAATATTTTCGAATGGGCGAGTTCTTTTTCCGCTTATTTTAAACGGCTCAAGTCTGCTGATTGTTTATCACCCTGACAAGCGGATTATTTACATGGAAATTGTTACTGTTGGGGCACCCACTTCCGCCCGGTAGAACACTTTCCCCCCCCTCAGAAAACGTACATTAACCGTTCAGAAATCTTACCTACTATGCAATTTTCTATTCGGCGTGTTCATTGGAGTCGCAGTCTGTAAATTATTGGGGGGTGGGGTCCGGACTCCGCCCCGAAATTTTGATTTTTGTTACTAAAAGGATAATGATATAGTCTTAGTGCAAAATTTTGCCTCTTTTGTCGTTTGGACCCCTTCCATAATGTTTTTCTGGATATGTGCCTTCCAAAGACGTAACTTAATATGGGCAAATGCCCCTGAGGGGAAGACCTTCTTTAGGTTTTTACGGGTGTCACAATCCGGGCCCCCTGTCCTTAGCAGGCGCGTAGCCAGGAAAATTTTTCGGGGGGGGGGATATGACTATATGTATAATAGACTGTTTCATCAGTAATCCAAAATTTCGGGGGGGGGGATATATCCCGATATCCCCCCTGGCTACCCCTGCTCTTTAGCTTTATCCTCGGCGTAGTTCCCTCTTTGGAGGTGAGTGTCCCTCTTTAGAAGCTGTGTGCCGTCAGCTTCTATTGACGGAAAACTACCACGTGTTTGCCGTGCGTGGAGACCCGTGTCCCTGGAAATGGGGATCCTGGTAATTGAGGGGTGTTCCCGTATAGGAAATCATCTTTAAGGAATTTCCAGACACGGGAGAAACTTCAACACATTGCTGCAGCCTCGGCTTCAGATAAACGAGAAGTGCACAACGTTCCACTGTGCATCAGTCGGTTGATGGTACTGACTCGCTCAACTGCTAGGAATCAAGCAATCAGTCATCTACTTGGCACATCGTTAAGGGTGCATGCTGCTTAAGGGATGAACTGTGCGCGTATAGACCCGACTAGCACCGGTGTGCAATTGCACCCCCCTTCGTTGGGCTCCGTGGTGGGCGGTGCGGTCGGGTCCGAATCTCGATTCCCCCCCACATGGATTCGAAAAGTTCTCCGCCTATCGTCAACGTTCCGCTAGCAATTACCAATGAAAACATGGAATCTCAGTTTTTGAACATCGCCATTCCTTATACACAAATGCATTACGCTGAAGTCAAAAAATTAAGATCTGGAGACCTTCTAGTAGAAGTGTCAAACAATAGACAGCCGTCAAAAATAACGAAAATCAAGAACTCCGGTCTAAAATCTGTTACAGTGTCAACCCATACATCCCTAAACACATCAAGAGGAGTCCTATCAGAACCCGAACTTTAACACTGCTCTGATCTGAAGCTGAAATATTAGAAACCTGAGAGATGAAAGCGCATGCGCTGTCCGCCGAATCACTATTCGTCGCAATAGCCAACTTATTAGTACTAAATACATTGTCTTAACCTTTCAGTTTCCAATTTTTCCATCCCATATTAAAGCCGGCTATTATGTCCCGTAAGACCATAAGTACCAAATCCTATCCGATGCTTCAGTGACAAAAGTTCGGTAATTACTTAAACCTCCTGTCGTGGATCACCGGAGTGCGCCCGTTGTGGTGCCTCTGACCATGACAGTGACACCTGCCCAGCAGCTGCAAAATGTGTAAACTGCAAACAGGAACATCCATCCTATTCAAAGTCAAGCACCAAAATGGTCATTTGAAAAAGAAATTCAATCACTGGGTACCTCTCTAAGACTCTCTTATCCTGAAGCCCTTTAAATAGTACAAAGCCGTACGCCTAAACCTGGTCTGTCTTATGTTGCTGTGTTAAAAAATCCATAGCAATTCAAACACTCCAATAGCTAAACCTGTTTCTAATAAAAATCAATCTACCATAGCATCACACAAAAACACAACCAAGAAAAATGTTCTAAGTGTAAATGCAGGCCGTCCACACATTAAAAAATCTTCAGCTTACAGGTCAAAATATAATAAATCCTGAATGAAAAAATACCCACCACAACGGCCCATTGACGATACTATCCTCCGCTTGTCTCCATCGGACTCTGACATTACGGACAGTGCAATGGATGATGATCTCATTCGTGGCACCCCACATCTACTTTCGGGGATTAAAAAGTAAGTTACCCATCATCCCTAAAGTAACTTGATAATGGCTCTGCTGCTTTCCTGGTACTGCCACGGTTTTCTAAATAAAAACGATTATCTTAAAACACTAATTTATGACCATAATCCGGCTTGCATAGCCCTACAGGAAACCTTTCTAAAAACCAATAGACATACTACTTTTCGCAACTACAAGATACTTCGGAAAGACTATGATCTCAATGACAGGTCCTCTGGGGGTGTTGCCCTAATAATCAACAATAGATATCCTCACATTACCATGGATCATAGCACAAATCTCCAAGCAGTTGCTGCTCCTATTCACCTTAAACAGCACACTACAGTCTGCAGTATCTACCTCCCTCCTAACGCAACTTTCAGTCAAAGATCCCTTAGTAACCTCATCCAACAACTTCCTTTTCCATTCATACTCCTTGGTGATATGTAAGCACATAGCCTTTATAGGGCAGTCAAGTCACAAATAACAAAGGTGAGCAAATAGAACAAATACTAACCGATTTTTGTCTATGCATAATAAACAATGGTGGCAAAACATATTTTGACTACCCATTTAAATCCTTCCATGCCATAGACCTTGCAATCTGTTCACCCTCGATCCTTCCAATCTACAACTTCTCTGTTTCCGGTAATCTACATAATAGTGATCATTTTCCGATTCTTGACGAGGTCGTCAATAAGGTTACCTCTACCATTATTAATGCAGCAGATCATTCGGGCACAAGTTTTCGTAAAAATAAAAAATCGTGGTGGAATCAGGCATGTGCCTAGGCAAAAAAGCAGCAGCAGAGAACGCGGGGAACCTTTCGTCGCTACCCCACCACTGAAAATCTTATTAATTCTAAAAATGCAAAAGCATATGCACGTAGAATAAGGCGACAAGCTCAGCGAATCCTGGAATCAGTACGTCTCCAGTATTTCTACGTCCATTTCTAGTAAGGAGTTATGGAACAAAACTAAAAGAATCATGGAAATCTACAATAACCACTCAATATCCTGTCTCTCTGCAATATTTTTAGTTTCGGAAGTTATTGACAAACACAATAGGTGAAACATTTGCTTATGCTTCCTGCAATACCTCTTATCCAAACTCCTTTTTACCTTATAAACAACAATCTGAACCGGCAAGCGTTAAATTTTAGAACCTCCGCACATCTCTTACAATAGCGCCTTCTCTATCCATGAATTAAAGAGAAGCTTAAAACAATCACCTAATACTTCCTCTGGTCCCGATGGCATCACCACTGAAATGTTGAAACATCTTCCCCATGATTCATTACTAACCCTTCTGCAGCTCTGCAACAGAATTAGGAATGAGAACACCTTTCCACCCTCTTGGAGAAATGCAGTAGTCATTCCCTTTCCCAAACCTGGCGAAGACAACACCAACCCAAATAATTATCGTCCCATAGCTCTTACAAGCTGTTTATGCAAAATCATGGAGCGTATGATAAATGCTCGCCTAGTTCACATTCTAGAAACCAAGGGCCATATACACCTTTTTCAGAGTGGATTTCGAAAAGGCAGATCCACTATCGATAACATTTTGATTTTAGAGACCTAAATACGTAGCGATTTCTTGAGGAGGAACCATCTTGTTTCTACATTTCTGACATAGATAAAGCATATGGTCGCACATGGAGATACGATATACTGTGTGACTTACGTAACCTGGGCTTCCGTGGCAACCTACCTATCTTTATGAAGAATTTTCTCTCGCTACGAACTTCTAAAGTGCCCATCAATGATATTCAATCAGACTGTTTTGTGATAGAGGAGGGTGTACCCCAGGGCTCTGTTCTTAGTGTCACCCTCTTCACCACTAAAATAAACAACATCCTTAATCAACTCCCTCCGACTGTGCAAGGTAGCTTATATGTTGATGACCTCCAGATCTCCTTCAGGGGCAAGACATGCGTTACAGAGAGTTGCACGGAGCTTCAAACTACTCGTATCCGAAAATGGTGCAGTATAAACGGTTTCAGTATGTCGAAAAACTGCTTGCATTCACTTCTACCGAAAGCGGGGTATCCATCCAGATCCAGAACTCCATTTAGATGGTACAAAAATTGCTGTAGATGACCATAGTCAATTCTTAGGAATATACTTTGACAAAAAGCTGACCTTTAAGAAGCCCGTCTCTCATATCCGAAACAAATGTGAGAAAACTCTGAATGTTTTAAAGGTACCTTCTAATACCACATGGGGGGCAGACCGTGACACCATGCTACGGATCTACCGTGCCATGATACCGTCTAAAAAAGCTATGCCTGTTGCTCTTATGTGTCTGCTTGCAAGTCAGTTTTAAATAAACTGGACACCGTGCATCATTCCGCATTTAGAACATCACCTGTGATGAGCCACCTCTCACCCTCACTCGTCACAAGCTTTCATTGAATACATATTTTCGCATACTCTCTCATCCCTCAGATCCCTTCAAGGACTCTTTTATAGACACCCATCTGGACAGATTTTGTAATCATCACCATTGGTGTACCCCTCGCTTCAGACTTGGGATCCGTAGGAGTCTACTTGGTACCCAATTGCAGGATGCCATCGTCTCTTCTTGTTCTCTTAATGAAAAATCCCACCCTGGACTAAAATGAAGATCTCCTGCCTTCAGCTGTATGAAGGTTTCATCAAACAGGTTACTGACCCCTACATATACCAACACTTCTTCTTAGATCACAGAAATAAATATGAAAATTATGAAGACCTCTACACAGATGGATCTAAAACCGTTCATCACGTTGGCTTTCCCTTCTTGAATAACAATCATTCTTGCAGCTATACTCTCCCTCCGTTTTGCTCTGTCTTTACAGCCGAATGACTGGCCATTTATGAAAGCCTTCGGTACATCTCCAGAAAAAACACAAAGAATTTTATAATCTATTCGGACTCCCTCAGCGTCCTGGAAAATCTGAAATCTGGCTCCCTTACCCATAGCTAAAACCTTAAAAGTATTACGTATGTATGAACAACTTATAAACCGTGGGTACAGTATTCTCCTCTGCGGGGTACCCAGTCCTATTGGGATTGCTGGCAACGAGAAAGCAGAGACATTTGATAAGCTTACGACCCTCCCGTACAGCGGCAACCTACCCTATAACGACATTAAGTCTAGCAACTCTTGCATTACAGAAGGTACCTGGATTAATAAATGGGATAGTGAAACTGATAACAGTCTTCATTCTATACGCCCAGCTCTCACGCATTGGTCTTCTCATCCCTATCGCAGACTGGATGTCATCTTGATACCTCTCCGCATTAGTCGTACGAGGCTTACACATAAACCCTTACGCCTGGATGAACCAGCCCGGAGTGTCCCCATTGTCATACCAACCTTACCATTCATCATGTCTTAACCTCATGCACTGCTTTTAATAATTTTTACCTACAACTTTTTAACTGTTCTCATCCCATACTTGACGATATATTGGGTGAAACCCAGCACCATAATTTGTTCGCATTTCTTCGACGTATCAATATATTTTACTCATTGTGAAAGTGTCCACTTTAGTCTGACTGGTCTCTGGATGGGAGCCCCCATCCAGATGACAGTCTTATTACTTTCCGAACATGTACCATGTAGGGAAAGTATTGTCATCATGAAAAAATTCGACTTCGAGATTGGGGTGTATGGACACGTTTTGAGGTCTTCTGAATGCATTCATGCTATTTTTACGAGATGTATGTATGTATATGTGTGTGTGTGTGTGAGTGAACACGATAGCTCCTAAACGGAGTATTCGATTGAGCTCAAATTGGACATACATGTTATAAACCACCCTCGCAAGACCGGTATTGAATTCGGTGTATATAGGACTGACAGTTTTTCTACAGAGCTACGAGCAGGATTTCTTTTACATTATGGCCTTTGGGGGGAAATTCTTGAAAGTGCGCCAGCGTTTAAACGGTCCATTCGATTGAGCTCCAATTCGGTAAATTTGTTATAAACCACCATCGTAAGACCGGTTTTGATTTTGATGTGCATGGGACTTATAGATTTTCTACAGGGCTATGACCCAGATTTCTTTTACATTATAGCCTATGGGGAGAAAGTCTCGAAAGTGTGCTAGCGTTTAAATGGTGCATTCGATGGAGTTTCCATTTGGTAAATATGTTTGAATGATTCATCGATTCAAATTTATTTAATTGCTTGGTCATGATTTTAATCGTAAATCTTCGGAAAGTCGAGTGGAGTCTCTCCAGATATCTTACTCTTCCAATCGCGGAAAGCGGACAAATCTATATAAATAAAATTAGACTTTTGTCTGTACATTTTTTGGAATTCAAAAATTTTGCGATTTCTATCCGTTTCAAGCACCTGACAATCCGGTGCCACCCTCAAAAAAAAAAAAAGTTTGTCTGTCTGTCGTTCTGTCAGTGACGCTTTTTTTGTTTAAGCATCACTTAATAACGACTAATAAGAATGATACGAAATTGGGTGATAGGATAGGTAGTTGCTAATTATAATTTATAGGCGTTGAATTTTACAAATATTTTGACGAAATAAAGACTGCAGGGAATGAAACGAAATTGGGTGGCAGGATAGGTTGTCACTCAACTTAAATTCTGGGCTTCCAATTTTTCAAAAATATTGATTAGATTTTGAGATTTCGCGAAAATTATTTCAATATGTGTCAATATTTGTTCGCGCATCCCATAATTGCAACTAAAGTGAATGAAATGATATTACTGAGTGACTCTCTAACATGGAATAGTTTAACAATCCATAAAAATTATAACTTCGCTTTCTTTGGCAACATACTACATCCATTCTGTGTACTCCTACAATGCTGACGAAAGTTCTTGCTTTTTGGAAATTTGCATTCAGTACTAACCCGTCAACGACGGGTACTTCAGCTAGTAATAAAATAAAATTCTTTACTATACACCATCTTTAACGTCCAAGCCAAGCCCTACCATTGTCATTAGAACAGGGTAGCGTTTGGGGATGTGGACCCCCACCCGAACTTCTTTGAATCTTTCTGGCACATAAATTATTATTTGTAGCAGTATTGAAAAACTACCCTATTGGAGCATAAAACTTGGATTGGGAGGAGCTTATAAAAAAGATAATTTTGCCTATCCAAAGTGTATTATAAAGCAGAATATTATACGGTAATAAGCGAAAATTATACAGTATTCCTCGATCACTTCCAAGTTAAAACATTGCGGGGGTGGGGGGACATGTCCTTATAGCTTGCGACGCCCATGGGCCTGTTCGGTAGTCTACTGTTATTTGTCGTTTTTGGTTTGTGTCAGCTTGCTCTCAATTGTTCATTTATCTATTAAGTTGTCTTTGCAACGTTTTTTTTTCTCTTATTTAGTTGGTTTCTTCTAGATTTGCTTTATTTTTCCTTTTTACTTTCCGAACATGTACCATGTAAGGAAAGTATTGCCATCACGAAAAAATTCGACTTCGAGATTTGGGTGTATGGACACTTTTTGAGGTCTTCTGAATTCATTTAGGCTATTTTTACGAGATGTAAGTATGTATGTGTGTATGTGAGTGAACACGGTAGCTCCTAAACGGGGCATTCGATGGAGCTCCAATTGGGTCTAAGGGTTATAAACCACCGTCGCAAGATCGGTATTGATTGGGGTGTGTATAGGACTTATAGTTTTCCTACAGGACTACGATCAAGATTTCTTTTACAGAATGGCCTATGGGAGGAAATTTTTGAAAGTGCGCTAGCGTTTTAACGGTCCATTCGATTGAGCTGAAATTGGGTATACACGTTATAAACCACCGTCGAAAGACCGGTATTGATTTTGGTGTGTATAGGACTTAGTTCTTCTACAGGGCTACGACCCAGATTTCTTTTGCATGATGGCCTATGGGGAGACATTCTTGAAAGTGCGCTCGCGTTGAAACCGCGCATTCGATTGAGCGGCAGTTTGGTATATATGTTTGAATGATTCATCGATTCAAATTTATTTCAATGCTGGGTCATGATTTTAATCGTAAGTGTTCGGAAAGTCGAGTGGAGTCACTCCAGATTTTTAATTTTGCTCAGTTTGTCTTTTGGTTGACCTTTTTTTTTTACTGTGGGTTTTAAGATTTTCTTTCTTACCGTGTTTTTTAGTTTTTTTTGGAGTCGATTTTCTTATAGTGGTATTTTAGGGGAGTTTTTTTTTTCCCTTGGAGTTAATATTTTGCGATTTTCCTTTTTAGTTATTTCACTGTGTTCAAATTAAATAACTTTTGAAACATTGTTTCTTTTAATTAATAAATGTTAGTAATGCTTAAGTTGAATAATTTTTAAGCTTTAGTGACTTGTACCAACTATTCAAAATGTCCCTAATTTAGTCAACTTACTGGGAATTAGGGATGAGCCCAAGCCCGAACCGGGCTCGGGCCCTGTAATTCACGTTTGCGTTCGGGCTCGGGATAAATGTCTCCTTTATTGAGCATACTCCTTGAAACGGATTTTAAAAAGCGATTCATCGGAAAAATAAAAGTATTGATGGGATGCTACGACTTGCAACAAAATAATGGATGGGTAAAATGCTAGCTTTTTCACATAATTGACTAAAGGGTGTGTTGTGCTATTTCATTTGCGTATGGGTGTTAAAATGTTGTTCATTCAAAAGTTTGGACTCATTCTTGACTGGTCTATCTTAGTTAAATGTATATATTCCGATCGTATCATAAAATATTTTTTTAAAGTAATTTTGTTCCTATCAACTTAATTCTTATGCAATTCTATGCAAATTTCTTAAATTTATTATTCAAAATCACTTGTCAGGACGTGTTTTAAATATAACATTTTTTATATTTAATAAAAATTGAAGTATTATTGTTATTATTGGATAAACATTCATATAAAGAATTAGAAAGTGCATTAAAATCTTGCAACTCTATTTGTCTTTCATTTGCACAAACGGCAAAATTTATCGTATTTTATCCATGAAGTAACTGAATTTTATTTATCTTTAGCTGAAATTTCGGGCTCGAGCTCGGATTAAAAGTCCTCGGGCTTCAAAAAATGAGCCCGAACTCATCTCTACTGGCAATATCCTCTCTAAATGATCGTATATCTTCTTTAGAAGAATGAGACCACACCAAAAAAAGATTTTCAATACTCAAAAAGGGCCTCCCCTTTCAGGAGGGGGAAGGGATACCACAAAATTTTTAAATAAAACATTCTGTCATTCTCAGTCATCCAAACATTTCTTGGTTCTGCCTATTCCAGACTTCTTTTAAAGGTTGAGTACCAGAAACAGCCTGAAAGAAACAAAACATTTTATTGGAAAAGAATAGTTTACAAATTCATTCATTCATTCATTAACCTTTTACAGGACATATTCAGATTTAGGCACATATTCAATTGGCTTTTTGCATATTGTCTTCTAATGAGCTAGTTAAAAGCTCAGTGTTCACCCATGTCAGGTGGCAAAAATAGTATCATTAGTAGCCTCACCACCATAAAAAAAACAGGCGCCAGTTTAGTAGCCATTTTCATAATTTTCTAGTTGAAAAATAAACATACATCATTTAGTTTCATTTAAGAAGGAATTAATTAAATGCCAAATTTAAAAAAACTTAGTATGTTATTACCTTCAACTTAGAAGCAAAAGTCGCCTTTTTAGCCACCAGCGGAAACCCTGGATCTGTCATTTACATGGGGGAAAAGGAGGAGGGGGGGGTGTATGTAACTTTCACTGTGTTGCCAACTGAGAACATCGGCCATTTCTGACTATACTACTTTCACACGGGTTTCAAAAACGGAATAGAGTGATGGGTAGTTTTTAAATAAGTGAAATATTAAAAATTAAAGAAATATTTATTTTAAATTTAATTCAAGATATGATTTAAGTTTGAAGGGCATGGGGTCTATCAAGATAGCTCTGAAAATTTTTGAAAGCTATTTTTATGGTATTTGTATTTAAAGCACTTTTAGGGAGCTATATTTTGACAATACTTTTGTGAGAGTTTCATTAATTCGTAATATTTCACTTAAAGACTTTTTGAAAACATCAAGCCATTTTTAAATATCTGCTCATTTTTTCAAGTCAATAATGATAAAATTTAAATTTAATTTTTCAACAAATTTTTAATTGGATGTACTAATTGAGAATGTTGGCCTGTAAAAAAGGTTAAAAAACATTCAGTCGACTCTTGATTTAACAAGCTTCATGGGACCTCAGTATGACGTTCAATCAAATGGTTGTTAAATCGAAAGTTTATAAAAGGTATTGGAAAAAACAGTTAAGATTTGATAGGGTTTTTTCTCACTACTGGCTAAAAGTATTGCAAGTTTCAGAAATGCAACCCTTTTCAAGATGAAGCCCCTCTCCCCCCGTCGATATTAAAAATCAATATAATGGATATTTTTAATGTCAACGTGTTCAATGAATCACTTCGAAGACAAGATAGCATTCAGTTAAAGAAGAAAAATAATTATTTAATTGATTGAAAAAATATATAGGTTTTTATAGAAATCATAATCCATTTTGGCTCGCCGGAATAAAATTAAATGTAGAATTAATATTTCAAGGTTATTCTGCAAAAAGAGGATCATCATTCAATGCGATGCGTTGCTGAGCAGCCTCGACGTGGATCCCAACAGCCACTCTTTTAGATACGGAATCCACAATGTTTTACAATACTTCCTTCGTTGTTTCAGGGTGTCCACTTAAAGGATGGGTTCCTGAAGCTCTCCTTTTGTCTTTGGGTGATTTTCAGATTTTTTTTTCCCAATGATACTACATAAATTCTCAAAAATATTAAGTATGGCCCATTTCCTGTTCATTTTTTCTGGGCTTATTCTTAAAACAATAGTTAGATTTCTCAAACTTGCAATACTTTTGACCAGTAGTGTAAACCTGAAGGGTCACTAAACTAGGGATGGACGCGAGACGACTTTTTTGCGAGACGAGACACTCATTTTTAACATTACGATATAGGGATTTTTGCGAGACGAGACGAAGCTTTTATGCTATTTTGCGAGACGCGAATTTTTCGTCTCGCGTCCATCCCTACACTAAACCAAGGGTCCGCAAAATTGCGAGTTGACTGTGAAAACTAAAATAATTCTCCTTTCGGGCATAATTAGATCTATTTACACTAGAACCTTTCTATCGGGCTTTGGGCCAGGGTTCGATTTTCGGTTTGGATTGTAAGGCGCAAACGCAAAGAAATGCAGGGGAGAAAAGGGGGTTTCTTGAAGAGCGGCATTTTGGCACTGTTCTGGGGGGGGGGGGAGGAAGAGGGATACTTCTGGGTGAAAACATGGCTGCTAACCTATCTCGACTTAAAACAAGAAGATTCCCTGAAAAACAGGAATATTTTCTGAGTCAAGTTTAAACCGTACAAAAACAGCTAAACTTAATCATTTTTGTGAGTAGCTGTTACGAGCGGTATCTGCTTGTTTTGGGTCAAGTAAGGAATTTGCAGCTTTAATGCCAAATTTTGCAAACCAATTCTTTCTTATTGCAAAAGATTTAATTCTCGCACATTCATATATATATTTTTTCCATTATTCTGAATTAGAAAACATCTTTCAAAATCCTGTAACAACAGGATCGGCAGCGCGTTGACTGGCAAATTGTGCTTCATTGAATAACCACTCGGTACTTAACTGGTGTCACATACAGTCGAAAAGAAATTTTAAATTTTAATACTGACTTGCTTTTTCAGTACTTCAGACTTTTTTTCGATGCTTCAGCAAACGTGTATGGGAAGGACAGCTCTTTTGCTCTTTTGTGAAATTTGGTATGAAGACATTATACCGGGTGATTCAGAATAGATGTTAAGACGATTATTTTTTAAACTATAAATAATCGAAACATACTTTCAGTTAGAAAAGTTCGTCCAATGAAGAGTACCTTTCAGATATAGCATTTTTTTACTGGGGATACTATAGGATACTACCTTCAGGAACGGCCTACCTATTTGGTTTAAAGCCTGTTTTAGTTTCTGAAGTGTCCTACTGTCCTGCTGAACCCTAGCTCTAGGTTCAGGTCCAGCAAGCAGCGGTTTCCCTCATTTTTATTTTATTTTTTTACAGCACAATTTTTGGATTACAATTGGTAAAATACATCAGTGTTATACAATATAAAGGCAGTTAGTTTACAATGGTTTACAATTGCTCACAATATTGTTCTTAGTAACATTTGACCATAGATACATATATTTAAAACGTTCTTTTTCTTTTTTTAACAATTTTGAAAGTTAAAAAAAGTAAATAAATATCAAAAAGTAAACAATAGGCTTGAGAATGATAAACTTAAAAAGTAAATTTGAAAAATTTAAACATAAATAAATACAACCTAATATTCAAAAATGTGCTTTAGAAAGAAAGTTTTTTTTTTTTGAAAGCATACATATACATATAATAATATACTGAAAAATAAATTTAGGCTTCGATATGAGAAGTGTATTTTTTTAAATCTAACGAAATAAGAGCAGCAACAAAAATTCTATGCCAGGAAATAATGCTAATAAATTCATAATTAAAAAAACATTGTTCTATTTAAGAGTTTTTACGTGGTTTTTATCAACTGAAAATCTTGTATTTATTTAATCTGAATCACTTACTGGTGTATGAGGTCTTATATCAATCAGATGAATATACTTGGGTTGATTATTTTGTAGTTCTTCAATCCCTTTTATTATTTTGTTGCATAAGTTTTTATTTTTTAATAAATATGCAGCCCACTGCTCATTACTTTGTGAAGGTGATTTTAAAACTCTGTATTGCTTTAATAATTTACAATTAGTGAAATAATGTAATGAATTTCCTTGCTTATTGCATTTACAATGATCGGAGGAGGCCCTGTTTATTTTTAAAAAATATTCTGGGAATGGTCCATGATTGGTAAAAAAAGGTAAAGGTTCCTGTGTTCTAAAAGAAAATCCTCTAATGGTTTTTTAAAGTATTGGTAAGTATACCTGCCTGTAACTTCTGTGTCCCATGATATTTTCCATTTTTCTAATTTGTCCTTTTTTAATATGTATTTTAGATAAGATAGTGGGCTTCGAAGTGAAACGCTTACTATTTCTTGGAGGCGACTACCATTTTTGTTTTTAGTGATAAAATTACTATTGTTTTTTTACTGGGGGTCGTATACACGTTAAAATACGAAATTTAATTTTTATACGGTTCCTCTTTTCCTAACCCTTCTATTGAGAAGAATGTGGCTCTTGGCCTAAGAAAATGAATCAAACAAATCCAGTGTCTCTACGTGGAATAGTTAGGGAGAAAATTAATTTTGAAAAGGATGACTTACGCCCACTTTGTAGGTAAAGTTGGCGTAAGTTTTCAAGCAAAAAAAACTTTACTTTGGGGGACCCACTATGTGCTGAAGAATTTTAAATAACGATCCCATTGTTGGGAAAGGCAATTCATCGCTTTGAAACGTGTGAAACGAACAGGTACAGTTTTACCTGAATGAATCGGTACTGTGTTATAAAATTATTGATAATTTACTCTTTTAGGGAGGTCATCCACTGATTACATCACGCTTCTAGAGAAGAAATTTTAAAGTGTAAAAGAGAATGGTTACTCTGGTGTGGTCACTTTCACTAGAAACTGCCCAAGATGTGTTTGTTACAGGAAAATTCTAACTCAATTAGGATTTGAGGTGTCCACTGTGTCTATCGGGTGACTATTAACATAAATGGACGTCAGTTGAGAAGTAATGACATTTTTCTCACTTTGGAGACATCCCCTTATTGCTGGGCGACCCATGCCAAAATTTTCAAATGGATCTATCTCTGAAACTATTCCACGTAGAGACACGGGATTGGTTTGATTCATTTTCTTAGGCAAAGAGTCACGTTTTTCTCAATATAAAGCGTAGGAAAGGAGGGACCGTATAAAAATTAAACTTCGTATTTCAATATGTATACAACCCGCAGTAAAAAAAAATGCCATTTCTGAAAGCGACTCTTCATTCGATGAACTTTCTTAATTGGAAGTATGTTTGGATCCCTTACGGTTTCAAAAATAATCGACTTAACCTCTATTTTGAATCACCCGGTATAACACGTTCAATAATTCTAGCAGTTCTCAGATTTTTAAAGTTTCCGAGATACAGATATATTTAAAAATAATAATAATCAAAATGGAGGGAAAAACTGACAACTTTCATACTTTCAAATGTCTGCCACTTTTTTTAATAATTGTAGTAGAATAAAAATTCAAACGCTCTTAAAAAGCTAAGGAATAGACCTTTCTATTGATATCTTTCATGACCTTTATTCTTACTACACATTATTGGGTGAATACGCGTTAGAACCCCTTAGAAAGTCCTCCCACCAAGGCACTCCTCCCCCGGCAGATCGTCCTAGTGTAGCGTTGTCATAATCACACACAACTTACTACAAATTAAAGTTTCAAGGTCATACCCTTGATATCTCAAAACATGCCATCTCAGAAAATTTTGAAAAAAAAAAAAAATTGTCACAACATGCTTCTACCCAAGGACCCAATACAGGCTGGCACTGTTGTGGCAAGGCAGTGCAGTATTAGCAGGAGTACAATGCTGCGTACTTCTGCAGGTAAGCCACTGACACAAACCATACAGTAAGTACTTGTGTTGAGAATTTGGGTTTATTATACATGATAGGCGCATGAGGGTGGATCGAAAAAAAATTTTTTTTCGAAATCTCCTGAGGTCTCAAAAGTTGTATATTTATATGAATAGGACGTGTGTCAAATTTGAATGTTCTACGACAACGTCTTGGGGTGGCGCATCGAGCTCGAAATTTAGAAATTTTTGAAAAAAAATGACTTTTTTAAAAAAATGACCCAAAAAATTATTTTCCAGATTATTAGGCTCCCGAGGCTTTAGGAGTTGTATATTTTTATGGATAACACGTATGCAAAATCTGGAGGGACTACGACAGTTTCTAGGGATTGCACATCGAGCTTGAAATCTATAAATATCTGAAAATTGTGTGGGTTTTTTTTTTTTGAAAAAAATTATGCAGAAAGCAAAATTTATTTGTTAAAAATAATTGGGTCCTTTTATATGTTAAAAAATGTTCAGAGAAGCTCAGTCAATCCCAAAAAATGGCTTTTCGAATACTTTGATACAGTGCACACGTTATGCTGTCGTTTTGTCAAGGGCGCAGTATGCAAGCTGTGCTCCAGACAACTGGCGCCGGTTTGCCCGCCGATGCGCATGCGCACGGTTGCCAGATTTGGCTAATATGAGCCAATTTGGTTATTTTTGATCACACTTGGCTAGAAAATTTATAAAGAAAATAGCCAACCTGATTTTGGCTATTTTTATTGTGGTTGCTAGACACTGGCCAATATTAACTAATTTGGTCTTTTTTTTTTTTTTTTTTTTTAAGCACATTAGACTCGGTAAGTTTTTTGGTGAAATTGTCTAACTTTTTTAGTCTTAGCAGGAAGGAAAATTCAGTTACCTCAACCAATTTTATTACAGAGACTGAGAGAGGGACGTGGGGTCAGAGCTTAGGAAAGGATGGGGATAGCTTTGGTGATAATACTGTAGCGGGATGCAAGGAAGTGATGAACGTAAGTAGAATAAGAACCATACGCGTTCGAATTCTTTGTTTTTAAATGGGGAGTAGTCTAACGCAAAGCGTTTATATACTCAATTGTTCGAGCGGCATTGCATTACTTAGCCAGTAGCCTAGCCAGGATTTTATTTCGTGGGAGGATGAGTGTAAAATTTTAAGCTAAGTAAGAGTATTCAAGAACAATAAGTTAATTTAGTTCATCAAAAAAGAGGGGGGTCAAATTTTGGGGGAGTGGCCAGTGGTGTAGCCAAGATTTCTTTTCGGGGGAGGGGTCCAAAATTTTCTCATCTATATATCATTTAGAATAAAATAAGTGAAAAAATGCCTTTATCAGTGTGTCTCCAAGAATCAATCCAGGAATTTCTTCTAGGGTCCATTTTTGTGAAAACTGCTTAATTTTGTGAATTTCAACATTTATTTTTGGGAATTTTCATAACAATTTTTAATGAAAGTCAGTTTTTTTTTTGTTAAAATAATTGATTAAACACATTAAAATGTAGGGTAAAATGTCAATGAAGCGGCGTTTTAATCCATTATATTTTTGTGAAAGGGTTGCTTCAATCCTTTATATTTTTGTGAAGGGGCGTTTTAATCGACTGCATCGATATGCTGGGGTTGCAAAACGGACTCAATTTTTGTCTGCATCGACCCCTGTTCTCTCTAGTTTCGGGTGGGGTGGGAGCTCCCCCGGATCCCCCTTGGCTACGCCACAGGGAGGGGCTGCAGATCCCCATCTTCAAAATAGAATCCTGTCTATGTTACTAACATAAACAAAATTCCTCAGTCCATTCGCATTTAATGTAAACCCTCAGGAACCTATTTCAGGGTTGCTAACTCAATTTCTGAAAAAAAAAATTCTCGGACTTTTCTAGGTTTTCCAAACTTTTTTTGCAATAAAAATCCGTACTATTTTTTACGTTTAGGACGTAAACTTTGGATACCTTCTCAAATATTTCCAGCTTCCCCAAAATAAGGTTAAACGTTGATATTGTTTACAAACACAGATTTCTGATAATTTTCCAGGTTTCGGGTTAAATTTTACGATCTTCCCCGACTTTTTTTACCAAAATGAAAATACCTGACTTTTGCAGGTTTTCCCTGTTCTCCCTGACCGGTAGCAACCCTTTTTTTTTTTCATTTGCCCTATGACCGATTTTTTTTTTTACGGCTGAACATGTACGGAATGCAAGAGCAGAAAATAGTAGTTTCTCTTTGATTTTTTAAAGAAATGTTTTAAAAGATTTTGAGAGGATGTTTCCCTCCCCCCCCCGCCCCTGTGTAAGGAAACATGTCCCCAATTTCAAATTCTGCAAAGTTTAATTGAAAATCCAAAAGATGGCGCTGCAATCGCCTGTTTGGCTATTTTTGGCTAATTTTCAGAAGCCATTTGGCTATTTTCACAAATTTTGATCTGGCAACCCTGCGCGTGCGTTCGGTTAAATCAGGCACGATATATTTCGTTGAAACAGACATTTAGTTTAACGTTTCAGATAGATGGTGCTTTCAGTTTACTCTCAAAAAAGTTAAAAGGTAAAAAAGTCTCAAAAAAGCTAAAAGGTTTCACTATTCAGAATCGTAGCAGTGCCTTGGACTGCTACGATTCTGAATAGAGTGAAACTGTCTGCAAAAGGACACGGAACAAAATCTGTGTTCTTCGAAGAGCTGGGAATATCGAAAGAATACCTTGTACCAAGTTACCAACCCAAGAAGACATACTCGTGCTTCTATATCTTACTATTTTGTGCTTAAGAAGAAAAATTTCTGAATAGAGGGCAGGAACCACCGGAAGGAGAAGTAACCTTCGTTGTGGCTATCAAAATACAGGAAATTTGGATCAAGGCCAGTATCCCTAGTGTGTCAATCCATGGAATTCAAGAGATAGTTAGAAAAGGTCATGAGCAAGTTCAGCAGCTAAATGAATCTTACGTTAGAGACGAACCTAAGGAATTGTTCATGAAGAAAGTAGCAAAAACGCTGCCTTACCGCGCTAATGAATATCGCACTTGCAAATGTAGTGACTTTTGCCGGAGCAGGTGTGGCTCTGAGCCTCACATACCTCACACAGAACGCGAGTCATTAGAAGACCAGAGGAGCTAGATATGTGAAAATAGATTGAATTTTAATAAAGAGAAGTTTAAGGAGAACGAGAGAAAAGTTGAAAGGTTGGAAAGAGAAATTTCGAGATGGGTGGAGAAAGAGGTGAAATTTCCAATATTCAGTGTATGTTTCAACTTGAGTCATTGACCTGGAAAGTGAAAATAACGAAAGAGAAGTACGAAAGACTGAAGAAAACGCTAAATGCCTATCTACCGCCACTTTGGGAGATGCATTCACAAACGACCCAGTTAGAATGAAAATCTCAGTGCTTTCAACAAGTCTGCGACGCAAAGTTATTACGGACTGGGCAGTAGGAACTCTGGTATCCACTTTATTTCACAATCTAGAAAGAGGAAGGAACGTCGATGGAGAGAAACCTTCTCAACTGACTCTCGACCCATATAAAGTTAGAGGAAGGTTGAGATGGCTCGCAGTGGAAGAAACGGAAGAGGGCTTAAAAATTTTCTTTGGATTGTGTTTTGATAGGAGGAAGAACAAAACCAGACACATCGAAAAATGGGTTGACTGCGAATGACACCCAAGTGTTTGTCACAAAGAACATATCTCGCTGATAATGGAACCTGGTTCAAGATACTTTGGCCGTCTGTCGCGATCTGATTTTAAAAATTTCACTGGAAATTTGGGAGAGTTTTTACACGAAATCTATGGATCGTGGCACCCTCACATGCATTGGAGGTGGTGGCGAATCATCGAATTCTGGAAATAACAAAGGCGCCATCCGAAATCTAAAAACGCAGTCCTCTAATCTAACTCAATTTCTGCAATGTTGTATTTGCCAACTTCACACCATAGCCAACAGCCACTCCGAAATTGGCTGTCTATCCATCCATCAGATGATGGTTTCCTACGATTAAAATTATTACACTTGACAAAAAAGGCCACAGTTTGATCTTTAATTGGGCTTTACATTATTCATTAAAACGCATGCTCCAATCATTGGATGCTTGGGCTGGCACGGGCAGGACTCGGATCGCAGGCAAATCAACGAGGTGGGTCCTGGGTAATGTAGTTGCGATTGTGGTTGTACTAGAGAAGAGCTGCGAACGTTACTGGCTATTTTTCAACGGGACTCATTCATTAAAAATATAATTTTTCTTTCTACCTATTTTTGTCAAAAAACGCAAATTTTTCCGATATTTACAGATTTCCAGCTCGATGTCAGGTTCGTAGAAATTGTTACAGCCCCTTCAGATTTTGCATACGTCTTGTTCATAACAATATACAACTTTTAAAACCTCGGGAGCCTAATCATTTGGAAAAGAAGTTTTTGGTCGATTTTTTGAAAAAAGGCATATTTTTCAAAAATTTCTAAATTCCAAGCTCGATGCGCAACCCCAAGACGTTGTCGTAGAACATTCAAATTTTAACACATGTCTTATTTATATCAATTTACAACTTTTAAGACCTCAGGAGATAGAGATTTCAAAAAAAAAAATTTTTTTCGATCCACCCTAATGTGCATATTGTTGCAGAATACTCTGCTTGTTTCCGGGGTAGTCGTTCTAAAGTCCAGTCGCTGTAGAAAGTTCTAGTAAAAAGTCCACTGGTCAGGAGGGAACACACACTTTGTTGCTTCTAGAACCGAGTCGAACCCTCCGCTGTACAAAATTCACAGGCACTCACGGCCAGTACCTCGTTTGTAACAGTCCACTCAGTACCGAAGCTTTCAGAAATGCTGTCCTTCTCGCACAAAATAAAACACTTCCACAGATAAAATTCAGTGATAATATACGAGGGATAACACTAACATTCCCTCAAGACTCAACTATGAAGAATTGACACGCAAGCACTTAAGAACAAAGCTTCAAAAACGCACGCGGAAACACCGCTTCTATCACGTATAGGGTTGCCAGTTCGCCCAACCCAATAGCCGAACAGACCCGCTAGTTTGGCCGGACATTTGGGTAAAAAGGCCGGACAGCCTACACTATTGAGGATTTTGTCTCAGTATTAACAGGTACGACAAAAAAAATGTATCTAAAATCAATCTAAATCTAAAAATAAATCTTTTTTTTATTATTACCATGAATCTTGTTCAATTCTAATGAAATATAAATAACATCGAATGCCCAATCCGTTCAAGTACTTTATGACTCATCAGCCAAAGTCACCCGTCAAAAGCCTAACAAAAGACAGACACCGTTCAGTTGGGCCGGACACGCCATCCAAAAGACTCACTCTGTCCGGCTTTATCCGGACGCCTGGCAACGCTCATCACGGAGCAAAGCGCCGTACACATCCGCATTAGAGATGAGACGGGCTCAGCCCGAGCCGGGGCCCTGTCATTCACGATTGCGTTCGGGCTCGGGCTCGTGACAAATGTCTCCTTTATCGAGCCTACTCCTTCAAAAGGATTTTAAAAAGCCATTCATCGGCAAAATAAACGTACGGATGGGATGCTAGGACTTGCGACAAAATAATGGATGGGTCAAAAGCTAGCTTTTTCACATCATTGACTAAAGGGTGTGTTGTGCTATTTCATTGGCGTATGGGTGTTAAAGTGTTTCATTCAAAATTTTGGCCTCCTTATTGACTGGTCTATCTTAGTTAAATGTATATATTCACATCGTATCTTAAAATATTTTTTTAAAGTAATTTTGCTCCTATCCACTCAATTCTTATGCAATAATACATTCTTATGCCATTCTATGCAAATATGCCAATTACTTAAATTTATAATGCAAAATCTCTTTTCTGGACGTGTTTTCAATATAACAATTTTAATGTCACTGTACGAGATGAATGACTTGTATTTTCCTGTATCTAATATATCTAAGTACATAGGAATGTTTAACACTGATGTGACGACTCAACGGAATTTTTAATAAAAATTGAAATATTCTTGTTATTATTCGATAAACATATATATAACACAAACGGCAAAATTTATCGTTTCTATCCATGAAGTAACTGAATTTTATTGATCTTTAGTTGAAATTTCGGGCTTGGACTCCGACTTAAATAATATTGCTCGGCCTCGGCCTTCAAAAAATGAGCCCGAACTCATCTCTCATCCGCATCCGTTCTCGACGAGGGTTCACTCCACTCTAAACTGAGGCCTCAGAATGCCTGTATTTATAGTCGACGCAGAAGCTACAAGAAGCTTCCAGAAAAGTCTTTCTCGGAGATTCCGCAAAAAGCGGGAATTTTGATTTCGTCATAGAAGAGAAATGTTAGGTTATTTTGTGATTTTAATGCAGCAAAAACAACTTTACAAGCCCCATAGGGAAAATCGCGCCCTATCACCAAAATGTCGCCGAGCTTGGCGACTTTCGGCGAAATATCGCCCCATAGGGCGCCCATAGTAAGTCCCCAAAAGTGAAGTGACCGAATGCCTAGGACCCCTATTTCCGGAGATTTCTAGAACCGCCATAGAAAATCAATGGGGAAACCAAAACCTCCGTATCTCCGGATCTAGTGGACATATTTTGATGTAAGGAAAAGCAACATTTAACTATTGGACGCCTAGAATACGAATTTTGAACTATTTTAAGCCCCAGAACAGCGGGTTGCCCCGAAAATTCGTAACCCTATTTTAAAACAAATCAAGGATCTATCAGAAATACTCTGCATTGTGACAGTCGCAGTGTCCATCTTCAGATTGAAACAGCAGCTATTTAGCTAATCGCAGGGCTTCTCCTTAACCCTTTAACGCGCAGTGTTCCCGCTCTGGGAACACCGAACTCACGTTTTGACTGTTGCCAGTCCCGAAGAATAGATTGGATTCCGATAAAAATAATGGCGGGTGACCGAGCTCCACGAGAATTCTTTACTTTTGAGCACGTCCTTTCCCTTCAAAAAAGGGTCACGATTCTTTTTAACAGCACTGACATCTGCTGAAAAATGGAAGCATGCGAGAACAGCTGGATAGAGGGCCCCATGCTGAAAAAAGGGCAGCCGTGGCCCTCGCTCGACTGAACGACCCGCAAGAGGGCGGACGATCGAAACGTTCATCGCGTGCCACAGATCGAGAGACCCTTTTTTGAGGCAGCTGGCTGTGCCGAAAAAAGGGTCTCTCGATCTGTGGCACGCGATGAACGTTTGGATCGTCCGCCCTCTTGCGGGTCGTTCCGTCGAGCGAGGGCCACGGCTGCCCTTTTTTTTCAGCATTGGGAAAGGGTTGCGCCTCAAAGGGTTAATAAACGTCACAGTAGTGCTGAACCCATTATGGGTACTCAGAAACTTCAGCGAGTAACAGTGTCACAACAAGGATTTGCATCTTTGGGGACAGAACTTAATTTTGACACCTCCTTCAGAAATCTTAAACAGCACTAAGGTTCATTTTGGAACCCTAAAGAATTTTGATGCTCCCGTCTACAGGGTCCCCTAGCTCATGGCAGCCCCGCTGTGTAAGATTGAATCAGTGCTGCTAAATGCATTGTGTTTTTGGATGTTAACATTGTTACAGAATAAGTTCCGTTTTCTGCACCTGCATGGGCCATCCCATTCATTCACATACCCACCCAAGACAGATTAGGGAATGCCATCCCGATTCCGCGGGAACGGAATCCCGCACCCATATTGGCGGGACCCGTCCCGCGGGATGACGATCCTAATCCCGCGGGATGGATACCGAGAAATAAATTATTTTTCATTCAAATTTCACGCCGCTTACCCCAATCCATAGACCGAAAATTTTTGAATATTCATGTCTCTTATCTAACAATAAACGAATCCATAATTAAAAATTTTTATTTAAAGTTTTATTTTTTTTTAAATTATCTTCTAATAAGAGTCTGGATCCAACATTGTAATCTAAATTTTTTCAAACTTCCCGGTCCCAAATGAACTGAAATATTTCATACTCATTGATCTCTTATAATTAATTCTTGACTGTTCGCTAAAAGTTTTCATTTTAGTTTTTAATTGTTTTTAATTCACACTTTTAATTACTTTACTAAAGTTGAATCTAGACTAGGAAATGACTCATTGGATGGGCTCGATTTTGTACGTTTTTTTTTTTTTTTTTTCAGCCACTCAGAAAATAACGTAAGTATGTGAATGTATCTTATAAATTGTATTTTTCTGTCAATGCCCGATTTTTAGCAACTAACATAACTCATACGTAATATATTGAGACATAACTTAGTCTATCACACTGCAAATCATGATTATAATTTTCATATTTCTGTAAGTTATTGTATAAATTATCTCATAAGATTCATTATTATTATTAAAGTTAAGCTTCATAGTGCTTAAAATCTTACTTTTTTAAAAAACTTTTCTCTCTTGACATGAAGCCCTAGCTCAATGAAATGTCAATCCCGCGGGATCCATAAATCTCAATCCTGAAATCCTGCAAGGCGAAAAACAGTGCGGGATTGCATTCCCTAAGCCAGATATATTAGAAGTGAAAAAAAAAAAACAGCGGCCATTATGAAGATTGACCTACGAACGGCAACAAGTCAGAGATATTTTATGGAAGAAAACAAAATGGAGAGGGTCACCACCCAGATGCGATCGTTCTCCTAAAGTTCACAACAAAGTGCTTCATCGGTATGTGTACTGTTGCATTTTTTGTAATGATTGCGAATGGAGTAAAATGTTGTTCGACATTTCGATAATAGTGTATGTTTAGGCTGTAGTGCAATTAAAACCATTAGTACATAACTCTTGTAAGACACATTTCTGAAGTTATTGTATACATCGGGGGTTCCCAAACTTTTTTCCTCCGTGGCACGCTTGCCAGGCTGAAAACACTTCGCGGCAACCTTGTCAGGCTAAAAACGTTTCGGGGCAGGTTAGCTTTAAAGCAATATGAATAGGAAGGTTAGAATGAAACAGTTTGGATACATTTTTCATTGTTTATAGGACTAACTATCAAACTCCCTTGGAAAAGGGATATAGAATTTTGCCCCCCCCCCCTCTCAGGGAGTTCCTGTAAAAGAGAGGCGACTGGACAGTGAACTTTCTTGAACTTCACTAAAGTATTTTTGTTTTGCCCTCTTGATCATCAGCTTAGCAGACTTCTTTGTGGGATATCGGTTCAGAGGAATTTTTTTGATTATATTCCCCCCCCAAAACTTAGAATTTTCTTGATTGCCTCCACGGCACCCCTGGCATACGCTCGCGGCGCCCAGGGTGCTGCGGCACACAGTTTGGGAACCTCTGGTATACATTGTGCATCGGGATCAGGGTTTCGGACCCGCCCACAAACCCAAAAAAATCCGGGTGGGTTTAAAAAAAAAAAACCAATAAAACCCACACAGAAGTGGGGGTTTTTTGGGCTTTATTAAAATTTATCAAAATTTTTCCTTTCGTTCATTTAAATCATTTGTTATTTGACATTAAATACATATAATATTACCTACATAGCTTAGTGCATTAGTGAATTACCTACATAGCTTAGTGCATATTAGATAAATATAAATATGCCAATTTAATTTTTTTATAATTATTTTTCCAACTTCAACATAAAGAATAATAAGCTTTTTAAAAATAATAATACCTTGAACCCATTCTATCTGCAATATTTGTTTTGAAATGAACAGGTGTAGAATGCAGGCAGGGATAACTTAGTAATTTATCTCTTTAATGAATAAGTTTTTAAATACGAATAAAATATGTAATTATCAGTATAGTGACAAGGGGGAAAAAAATCCTTTCCCAGATAAGAGAAAAATGGGACATGTCTCTCTCTTACAGCTTACAAGCATGCATCTCAAGAATGAATTCAGGTTCAGGAAACCATCCTGTATTCTATGAGTTGCTGCATTACTTTAGTACTGAGAAATATAAAACTACTTCATTATTACATTGTTTATGTGGGATTTAATATCAGACATATTAATTCTAGATTTTTTAAAGTAAAAATGAATAACTATAAAGAAAATTATTCAATAAATAGTTGTTCTGCGGTAAGTTGGCCTGCAAAGGCTTTACTGACTTATATTCTAACTAGAAAATATAACTATGACTCAAAAAACAAAGGTAAAAAAATTTAAAAGTTAAATTTAAAAGTAATAGAAAACAGCCAATCAAAAACAACCTATTTTTCTATGTGAACAATAATATACTTTTATCTATGGTCATAAAACAAATTAGGAGCCCTTTATAAACATCAGCAGAAAAAGATAGAAACTGCATTAAAGTTGAAGTTATGTTTACATTTTAATTAATTAATTAATTATTATTTTGTAATGAAAGTTTTCTTTTACACTAAAACTATTCTGTTTTGAAATAAAACCATAAAATTTAAATCTAAAAAGTGTTATACTATAAAAAAATCTTAATAAAACCCCCCAAAAACACCCAATAAAACCCACCCGGGTTGGGTGTTCAAAAAAAAAAAAAAAAAACCCGGGTTTTTTAAAACCCTGATCGGGACACACAGGGTAGTACTATAGGTTAGATGTACATACCTTACTTACAGGACATATACTCCCTTTCATTTTGCTCTCCCTTGCCGTTGTGCCGACAGCCTAATATTTTGTACGTAAGTGGAAAAACGTTCTGACAATAAAATATTTTTTTTTTCATAATTTTCTGAGTTGGCAAATTTTGAAATATTCAAGGTGAAAAGCTATTGTGAATGACCTTGAAACTAATCTGTTGGAAGGTCATGAAAGGTATCCATAGAAAGCACTATTCCTTAGCTTTTCAAAGATGTTTGAATTTTCATTCTACTATAATTAGGAAAAAAGTGGCAGAGCCGTATGAAAGTATGAAGGTTGTCATTTTTTTTCTCAATTTTGACTTTTTTACAACTTCTGCATCTTAGAATTTTCAAAATAAAAATCTGAATTTAAGTCAATTTTTTTTCTTTTGATTGAATTTGGAATGTCTTAATAATGTTTTAAAATTCAGTAAGTTTGAGAAAGTGTTCAAAGGATTATTTTACCCTTTCGATTATTTATATGAATTTAACTATCATGGGGATTATGTACAGCTGCGAAAAAGAAAAGGCCCACTTGTACTTTTTTTCGGCCATCGTTCGTCGTACAGTCAAGTTACAGATACCAATCGTTTACGATTGAAGTACACTTTAATTTGATATTCATAAAAATTGCATAAGGGGCCATCTACATATTAAAATTAGCAACTTTTTTTTCTCAATAGCAACCCCTAGATTTCACTTCATATTTAAAAAATTTCTCATTTTAACCCCGGATAACCATTTTCAACAAATTTGAACTGAAAATGGGTGAGTAATAAGCTTCCAAAAATCCCCCTCCCCCTATGTTAAATTTTTTTTTCATACTTTAATTCATATCTCGTATAATATTGATACATAAGAAGCTGATTTTTATTCGTACTATTAGAACTAAACGACCCAAACATAATTCACTATTATGATTTTTTAATAAAATATTAATATGAATTATGAATTATTAAATTAATAGTCAAAAAAATTATGAATAGCGACCTAGCCCAATTTCGATGGAAATAGATGCAGAAAGTAATTACATGGCTGTGCAAAATTTCAAATTTTTACGTTCAGTAGTTTAATTTATATTAAATAAAATGTGATGTTTTCATGCGTTAAGGAACCCTCTATAAATTTATTAAGTGACAATCTTTTGAAAACTGCTCAAAATAAGCATAAATTGGATTTCTATTGCGCAAGAACACAGTAAAAGATGGCGGTAATAAAAAAAATCAAAGTTTGAAACAAATAAATGAGAGGTTTTACAGTTTGATGGTGATTCTATAAAGCATCTACTTTTGCATCCCCTATCCTATACCCCCAAATAAAATATTTTCTAGGTATAGAATTAGATGCAGTGGATGTATAAGTCTTCTAATACAACATGCTGTTTCTGAAAAACTCACATTTTCAACATTCCAGGCATGAATGTAACCTTTTTTAATAAACATTAGGTCTTTGGACTTCCCCATATTTTATCAAACATTTAAAATCACGTTTTTCTGTCTAAATTTTCATCCGACAATAAATTAAAATACCACCAAAAGTCTTAAGAATATTGCACATTGCAGATGATAATATTAAATGAATAGAGTGAAATAACAAACGCAGTGATACTATTGGGTCGGCAAAAAAGTAATTGCGTTTTTTACATGACATTCAAACAAATAAATTTTCAATCATGAAACCATTCTTCTTGTTCGACCGTAGCTGGGTAAGATTCATGCTTGCAGTCAGAAGAGCAGAGAACAGCCTCTCACTCCTGCCAACATTTCACCTGTCTAAGAGACCCATCAAGGGAAATACTCAATAACAATTTCAAAATTAGGAAGATTTTCAAAATCGTGAGCAGTCGCTTGGCATTTTTCCTTTACGTCATGTGTACGAGGCAAGGAAGTTATGAATTCACGGTTCATTTGGACCTCTGACTAAACATTCTACTTTCTACCCTTGATATTCTCAGTACAAAAAACTTTAGGAGAGATGGTAGCAATATTTTTCTTGAAAATAATATTTATTTCTTTAACTCCCGCGAGCGAAATGAATGGAAGACGAAAAGTTCGGAACCTACCCATAGCGCTTTTCACTTTGTAGAAAGTCCCTTAAAAACGCGCAAAAAATAAGTCGCTCTATCTCCGGTCCTTATCGCAGAAAATGAGTGAAAATTAATATTGAGGGTCATTTGAAGGTTTTCTTTCGTTTAATAAAGTCAAAATACAGTGTTGCCATCGAGAAAAACGAAGTGGATGCAGAATTAAATAAAGAGTCAATTAAAGTATGCGTTATTTGAAAACGAATGGTATATATATAACTTTGCTGTACGGCGGAATAAAGAGCAAGTGGGCCTTTCCCCCCCCCGCAGCTGTACATATTTACTACTGGGTTGTTGCCCAGACATGGCCCATTTTCAGTATAAATGCTCGATACATTTCCCGATATTATCCAAAGCAAACTATTTCGAGATGAGCAGTGATAGTAACGCAACACAAGACAGTCATAAAATGAACAAACTACTCACCCGTTTCAAAAGAGCTCCAAGGTTCACTAGAATCCGTCAGTATGGCCGTCTCCAGGCGTCCAGCCCATTCAGGGTCCACCAGGTACGGTTCAACATTTTTGGAGTTGGAAAGTAAAAATAATTTGAAGTGAATAAAATAAAATCAATAATGAATAAAAGCAATTATTTTTATTGGACACATTAAAATAGTTGTCAAAGCGCACCTCTACAAATGCATTCGTAAAAACTACCAGCTTAAAACAAATACAATTGCTCCTGGCCCTAGAGAGACCCATCAGTATAACTCAATGGGAATGGGCATTTGAGAAACAGCCGTATAAGTGGCGCCATCCATCGGCACGGATCCATATTAAGCGATTCCCCGTCAAAAATCTAGACTCCTTACTGCAAAGCAACCCTGTTTCGGCAGAGAAGAGCCCACTCAGATTTTCTTTCCATGTCGAACATGCATGGGAGGAAGGAAAAATTTACAAAAGAAAGTCATTCTTTTGTAAATTGCAAAGGGTTTTTCTAAGATCAATTTTTGAAATAGCTTCGTGAACATTAATATAACACATCTGTATATCTATATAAATAAAATTAGACTTTTGTCTGTACATTTCTTGGAATTCAAAAATTTTGCGATTTCTATCCGTTTCAAGCACCCGGGAATCCGATGCGACCCTCAAAAAAAAGTTTTCTGTCTGTCATTCTGCCCGTGACGCTTTTTTTGTTTAAGCATCCCGTAAAAACGGCTGAAGCGAATGATATGAAATTGGGCGTCATGATAGGTGGTCACTCAACTTAAAACATAGGCGTCGAATTTTTAAAAAATCTTGATTAGATTGAGATTTTGCGAAAATTGTTTCACACTGCGTATTGTGTTCGCACATCACGTAATAACTGCAAAGGTGAAAAAATGGTATTGGCTGAAATGATAGGTGGTCACCTTAAACTATAAGCATCTAAAAAAACCCGATCCGATTTTGGGATTTTGCGAAAATCGTTTCAAACTGAGTGAATTTTTGTTCACGCATTACGTAATAACGACTCAAGCGAATGATATGAAATTGGGTCACATGATAGGTTGTTGTTCAACATAAAGTATAGGTGTCCCATTTTTTAAACTTTTTATTAGATTTTGAGATTTTGTGACAATTCTCCCAAAATGCGGTTCTATTTTTTCAAGCATCGCGTCATAACGACTCATACGAAATTGGGTGATAGGATAGGTAGTTGCTAATCTTAAATTATAGGTGTTGAATTTTTAAAATATTTTGGTTACATTTTGAGATTTTGTGAAAATCGTTTAAAAATGCTGAAATGTTTGTTCCAGCATCCCGAAATAAAGACAGCAGGGAATGAAACAAAATGGGGTGACAGGATAGGTTGTCACTCCACTTAAATTCTAGGCTTCCAATTTTTCAAAAATGTTGATTCGATTTTGAGATTTTGCGAAAATTATTTGAATATGTGTCCATATTCGTTCGCGCATCGCATAATTACGACTCAAGCGAATGAAATGATATTACTTAGTGACTCTCTAACCTGTCATATTTTAACAATCCATAAAAATTATAATTGCGCTTTCTTTACTTTGGCAATATACTACGTCCATTCTGTGTACTCCAACAATGCTGACGAAAGTTCTTGCTTTTAGAAATTTGCATTCAGTACTAACCCGTCAACGACGGGTACTTTCAGCTAGTTATTAATAGCTGCTGTTGAAATCATTTTTGTTTAAGTGGGTTAGTTTTGTTTTAAAAGTGTGTCGAAAGTCCAATTTATTTTGTGACGATCCATGAGAATGGGTGAGAATGAACTCAAAAATAAAATAAGACTGCATTTTGACTTAATTGAATAAAAAAAAATCTTTGAACCTATCCAAATGGAGAATGATAGAGAAAGGGAAGCGGACTCATGCAACCCAAGCATTATAAAACAAGGAGGACAGGTTACTAGAGCTATCAGTAGGACTGCTAACCCGAAATTCACCCACCTTATACAGAGGGCAGCTCGAGAGAAAAGGCTTCTTGAGAAGAAAATGGTCGAAAGGAACTTGTGATGGAAAATAGAAGAAAGCCCCCCATCCCCCAAAAAAAGGTGGGAGAAACCAAAGGCAGGAGCAGTGTGCTACAATGAAGATAATAATGTCTCGTTTAACCCTTTAACGCGCAGTGATCCCGCTCTGGGAACACCCAACTCGGACGTTTGGACTGTTGCCAGTCACGAAGACAACATTGGATTTCTATAAAAAGAGTCGCGGGTGACATAGCTCCACGAGAATCCTTAACTTTTTCAGAGCCTGATTATGACCCACTGGAACCCGGGCATTCATGAATTTGCCCCCCCCCCCATTTATGAAATTTGCTTTATTTTTCATAAAATTTTGATATAAAAAAGAATATTTCGGAACAACATTGGATATTGGGGGCCCTGTGCAAAGTCCCGATGGGCCCATGCGATAATAAGGCTCTGTACTTTTTAGCACGTCATTTCCTGTAAAACAAAGGGTCACGATTATTTTCAACAGCACTGATATCGGCTGGGAAAAATGGAAGAATGGGAGAACAGCTGGATCGATGGCCCCATGCCGAAAAAAGGGCAGTCGTTGCCATCGCATCGACTTAACTACCAGCAAGAGGGCGGATGATCGAAACGTTCATCGCGTGCCACAGATCGAGAGACCCTTTTTTTTTTGGACGACAACTGGCTGTGCCGGCACAGCCAGTTGTTGGGCATTGGGAAACAGTTAAGGGCCCATTCGGCATTGGGAAGGGCCTTTAAGAGGGGTCATTCGGCATTTAAGGGGGTCCCCATTCGGCATTGGGAAAGGGTTAAACTGCAGCAACGAACAAGAGAAGGGAGAAAAACGAGAGTGCAAACACTCACATCTCATTGCTCCTCGTCTTGACCATCCCCAGTCAGAGAGATCATAGATATGACAGAGATCGCCCTCGAAGGGATTTTCGAGGGCAGAACGAATGAATGCCCGTGTGTGGGCGAGAAGTACAGCTGAACGTCAGCCCTCGCTGCCTTTACGAGTCGTAAAATACGGGACACTCCCTCTCATCCGCACAGGTTGGGACTCAGGGTTGTGGGGATTATAGAATTTTGCAGATTATAGGTCATTTTGTTAACACGGGAAAAAATGTGTATTTTAGTAAAAAATAGTGGCAACAGAACACATAGAATTAGGCAGAACTGAAACCAAACTGGTTGTAATAGTTATTTTGATGAAAAATGATATAAAGCATTTGTTTTTTTCAATTTAAAAGGCTATATGTTTTAGTTATTGAATACAGAGCCTGATTATGACCAACAGGGGACCCCGGCCCCATCTATGAAATTTGTTTCATTTTTCATCAAAGTTTGATATAAAAAAGAATATTTCAGAAGAACATTTGAAATGGGGGGCCCAGGACCCCCGGCTCGAAAGGGCCCCCAAAGTCCCGATTGGCTCATGCGATAATAAGGCTCCGATTTAATAACATTTGAAATTGCATTGGCCAATTTTGTGTAGCAGCTTATTAATAGGTATTCTTTTGTGCTTGGAGACATTATTAGACGTTGAACTTCTAATACTGAACAAAATAGAGGGGAAATGGAGGCTTTGTCCCTCTATGCAGGCACTTAATAACTGTGCAGTTCTCAATGTCTGGGACAGAATGTCAGTGAAATAAAACCACTGGTGAGGAGGCGACGGAGATAGCAAACTACATTATTTGAAAATACATATGCTTAAAGTATTACTTTATATTTTTATGCATTACAGCTTTTAAATTAAAATTTTTATTGATATTGATTATAGGGATGGACGCGAGACGATTTTTTGCGGAGCGAGACAGAGATTGACACACATTTTTAATAATACGATAGAGGGATTTTGCGAGACGAGACAAAGCTTTTTAGGCAGTTTTGCAAGACGCCCATTTTCCGTTTCGCCTAATTAATTCTCATCCCTAACGGATCAATCGTTTCGTAAATGCAAACACGAACATTATTTATCATCCAATCTGCCTACCCATTTTGAAATTTTTTCTGCGAGCGCTGCTGCGTGCTCCTTCTATATTACCGTGTCTGCTGGAGAGGAAAAGAAACTTTCCAGAACCACCCAAGTAAATGCTAAATGCAGAAGTAAACTAGAATCCAAGGTGGGTCTGAAAAAGACATGCGCAGGACACGGGTCCAAAGTCACTCGTCCAACCATCATCCTGAGCAAAACTGAAATGGATGTGGCTATGCTTAGGCTGTAAATCTTGTTTCAGACTTCAGCAAGTAAAAGCCAGACAAAAATCACAAAAACGGATGGAGGTATTTTACAAACCAACCAACATCCAATGCAAAAGAACTGGTTGCCATTCACCTCAACAGAAAATTTCCTGCTAAGAACTGCAAATAAATCCTGTGCCGGCTGCAGCATAAACGTATACAATGTATTTTGGGGCAGGACACACACAAGGACATGAGTGCCTTTTAGAATTTTATTTTTCGTTACAAATTAGATGTTATGAACAATGACAGCTATCTGTCAATATCGACACCCATAAATAGTTTTCGGAGAATTTGCATTATTTCGAGGATTCCACATATTTAGCCTTTTTTTGTGAAAATAAAACTCTTTCTCAAATACTCATTTTTTGTTAAGTTGCACAGAGGGTGAATCACTAGAAAAACTGCGAAATGATTTTATCCATTTTAAGCTGTTAGTGGTTACAAGTAGCCCCTCTTTATATCGCACTTGTTAGGGCACAAGGAAAATGCACAATAGATCAGGCGAAAAGGTTGATATAACATTTTACTTTTATGAACACATGCACTTTAAATAGAATGAAATCAATAGTGTAAATACTGTAATAAAATGTAATAACAAAAAATAAACATACAAATTTAATTTATGTTTTGAAATTTATATACAAATACATTTTTAATTTTCAGTTCAAGAAATGACCCCTATCACCATGCTGAGGAAACACCCGATCTATCATTTTTCTCACATAACTTACTTTCCTTTACCGATATTCCAAAGAGGCAGCCACAAGAAAAGTTTCAACATTGATCAACTATAATGACGCTTGCCAGACGTCCCTGTTTGACCGGGACAGTCCCGGTTTACAGACAAAATCCCGGTGTCGCGGCCGGTTTACTTTACGTCCCGGTAAAAAATTAAATTGGATTGTAGATGACCCAGAAAGTCAAAAAATAATTAACTATGAAGGTAATTTAGAATAATGACTTCGTCATTTATTTCACTGTACTGTACAAAAAGTGAAAACTATAGAAGAGTGATGGTCTGCTAATAACTATTGTACAAATTTTTATTCTTCATTCAAAGTGTTTCTTCTTACTTAAATAACTTATAAATATTAACATGTAAGAAATAAAATGTTTAAATTTATAGGCTTGTGTTATATTTATTAATATCCCTTGTTTAGGTTCCTAATCATTAACCATAGCATTGAGAATAAATTACCCTATGAAAATCTCCAAAAACCCTTCAAGGTTCTGTACTGTGTACCCTTGGGAAAAAAATGGATGTCATGTTACGGCCAATTATCTGCGCGAGGGATCTAGGCCGAGGAGCGGATTGCCCTCCGTGGGGGACTTTCTAAGGAATCCTATCCCGTATTTACGCGACGTTTAGGAGGAAACTCCGAACGGTTAGATCGGCGGAAGTGACCTGGTTTTGAACCAGGCATCTTCCGTTTCCCAGTTGAGAGCGCGAATGCGATCCGTCACTAGCCGAGCAAATGTACCCTTCAATACACGGGACGCTGGCAGGGCCCGATTATGACCAACAGAGGCCCCGGGCATTGATGAATTTGGGGTCCCCATCTATGAAATTTGGTTCCCTTTTAATAAAAATTTGACGTATAAAAGAATATTTCAGAACAATATTCGAAATTGAGCGCCCTTTCGAACCGGACGGCCTGGGCAAAGTCTCGATTTTCCCATGCGATAATAAGGCTCTGGATGCTGGGGGCATTCCGGTGTCCCGGTTGAACATTTCAGAAATCTGGTAAGCCTAACTATAATCGCATGCAAGCAAACCTAGATAAAATGTAAAACTGTCTGCGAACTCTAATATTTTCTTAAAAATTTTCTGCAAAAACAGGCTGTTTGCCTCCAGAGTTCTATATCGCTGCTAGAGGTCTGCACCGCCATAAACGCCGATTGTACACCGGGACGTATAATCGGCTTCAAAGCTTTTTTAAAAAATTGCACTTAAAACTTCCAAATGCTTACTTTAACTGGATACGTCTTAACCTTTTACAGGCTAATGTTCCCAAATGGAAACATCAAATAAATTAAAAAAAAGATTAGACGGCTAAGATGATTTTCTGAAACACGAGTTGCTTTTCTATCACGAGTGGAAAACTGGATTAAAAAATCATAAACAGCCACTTTCAGAAATTTTTTACCGAGCTATCTTGATACATCCCTCCCCCTTCTCCCAATTTAATTCATGTCTTTATTTAAATTTAAAAATAAAGCTTTCATTCATTGTTAATATTTCACTTTTCCTTTAAACTACCCACCACTCTATTCCGTTTTTTTTTTTTTTAAATCCATGTGAAAGTTTGTCAGAAGTTTTTAGTCATAAATGACCCATGTTGCAAATTGCGAACACAGTGAAAATTGTATGCAACCCCCCCCCTTCCCCATTGTTTAAAGGACTAATATCCTTTAAATAACGGATTAGAAAACGAAATATGCAAAAAATTAATTTAAAATATGAGTGGATCTGAACTCGATCTGTAAAAGGTTAACGCTAGTAGCTGGTAAAGATACAGTTTAAATTTTTTTTGAGTCCATGGTGTAATTTGGTTGCTTTAAAAAAACTGTTTAAACATTGACCTCAAAAGAACATAATAAATTTTGAATGGTTCATGACAAGGATGTAGAGAAAGTGGACTCCAGGTGGAGAGGGGGGGGGGGAAGTTAAAAAGCAAATAATGTATCCATCGTATACTGATAACTCAATGTATCGTGAATGTGCCCTATAAATAGCATAAACCAATCCGATTTTGAGAAAATATGTTGTTCCAGTTTTGCAGTAGAAATATTTTAAAAGTATACCACAACGGCAAGATCCTATTCAGGAACCCCATCAGTGGCCGAGAGGATTGTGCTCCGAACTGGGAGACGGAAGGTGCCTGGTTCAAAACCAGATTCCATCGGACGACCTTACTATTCGGAGGTTTCCTCCGAAATTGCGCGTAGATACGGGTTATGACACCTTGGGAAGATCCCCATGGAGGACATTAAAATCTCATTTTAACGTCCATTTATACATATAAATATATGCCAGAAGTCAAAGGCCGTGGTGGTGGCAGTTACAACAGGCGATGGAAAAAACATTGGGCGAAAAAAAAAAAAAAAAAAAAAAAAAAATAGGTCTACACTCAATCTATTGAATCTTTGTCCTCCTAAAATAAATGACTTTATATTCAAATTTTAATCTATAAACTCAAATCGAATTTCATGCTCGCTTGGAAACTTTTCGCATTCGACCGATTTCGTTTTGTATACAGCCCCCTCTCAAATCCATTCTTCAAACAGACGACCCTTTTTAATGGAAAAAAGTTTAACTATGTTATTTGGAAAAACAATTTTAAACGAATTGGAATCGCCATTTTCCCTTCAAAACAACCGTGATTTCAGTAGGACTTCATTGTCACTCGAAACAGTTATTTTTGTCACGCAAATGGTTCACTTTTTTGGCTCTCCAAACTAAAAATGGAGCTGAAAAGAGCGAAAAATCGCTTAAAAATAAGGGAACGGGTGGATTTTCAGATTTTTAAAGCAGCGCTTCTACATTTTTAAATATAGTTATGATAAACTTGAAGCGGATCGTGCAAAGGGTGTAGATGTTATTTCGCTTTTGTGCTTTTTAATCTTCTAAGAGTCAGGGCGGTAAAAGTTTTGTCATGGAGTGGTTGTCCGGAATTGTTAGAGGGTCAGTGAATCAGTGAGGCAGGGATAAGCGTAACTATACCGGGTGATTCAAAATAGATGTTAAGGCGATTATTTTTTTAAACCGTAAGGGATCGAAACATACTTCTAATTAGAAAAATTCGTCCAATGAAGAGTCGCTTTCAGATACGGCAGTTTTTTTACTGGGGTGTTGTATACCTATTAAAATACGAAATTTAATTTTTATACGGTGCCTCCTTTCCTACCCATTCTATTCAGAAGAATGCTGCTGTTTGCCTAAGAAAACGAATAAAACAAATCCCGTGTCTCTAAGTGAAAGAGTGAGCGAGAAAATTCATTTTGAAAAGGATGACTGACACCACTTTACCTATTGTGTTGGCGTTCGTTTTCAGGAGAAAAAAATCTTCACTTTAGGGGACCCACTACGAGTGGATAAAATGTAAATAAAGATCCCATTGTTGGGAAAAGCGATTGAATGCGTTCCAACGCGTGGAATCAACAGGCACAGCTTTATCTAATAGGATCGGTACTCCTTTATGAAATGAGCGATCCTGTTAGTCTTTTAGGGGGGTCATCCACTCATGACATCACGCTTCTAGCGAAGGATTTTTAAAGTGTAGAAGAGAATAGCCAAATAATGGTGTAGGTTACTAGGGTGTGGTCACTTTCACCAGAAACTGCCAAACATGCTTTACAGGAAAATTCTAGCTCAATTAGGATTTGAGGAGTTAGTCCACTGTGTCTATCGAGTCACTATTAACATAAATGAACGTCAGTTGAAAAGTAACTACATTTTCTCACTTTTGGGACATCCCCTTAGTGCTTGGCGACCCATGCCAAAATTTTCAAATTGCAATATCTTACTACTATTTCACTTAGAGACACGGGATTGGTTTCATTCATTTTCTTAGACAAAGAGCAACATTCTTCTAACTATAAAGGGTAGGAAAGGAGGGACCGTATAAAAATTAAATTTTGTATTTTAATAGGTATACAACCCCCAGTAAAAAAATGCCCTATCTGAAAGCTACTCTTAATTGGGGGTCCTTCATTTTTAATTTATTTTTTTAATCAGAAGTCAAAAATGCCCTTTTAAAAGAAAATGGTTCTCTTCTCGCATTCCATAACACAGTGACGTCCATAGACGCACCCACGGAGGGGGCCCATGGGGGCTAAAAGCCCCCCTAAACCCAGAGAATTAGATCCTGAAAGCTTTAAAAATTGAAAATTGTCACTAATAAATTAAAATATTTTATTTTAAAAATGGTCTTCATATCATTTCTAATTTTTTGTGGGGGAGGGGGGTGGAGAATTAATTAAAAGTGGGTGGTGTTGTTTTTTAAATTATTTCATACATTAACCATTATCTCCATTAAGTATTAAAGTTAAACTTGAGCACAACATTACTGAAAAGTTGAATAATTAATTTATGACTAACGAGTTATGTTGATAGTGGGCTTGTGTTGTATGGGCAAGTGCTAATGTTTTAACGTTATAAGAGAGTTATAACGATAATCTATGTCACTATAACCGAGTTAAGCAGTATTTGTAACCCCAGCCAATGACGACGAAGGAATTTCGTGAATGGTTTGTCCGATACTGAATGGGATCTTGAATCCGTTTAACTTTGTATATTAGTATTTTAAGATATCATACTATCAGTAGTGTCATATTATTATTATTCGTTATTATCAGTTTAATTTTGTATACTACTTCGTATATTATCATCTTTATTATTGTATATTTTGTACTTTCTTTTTTTTTCAGGTCTGCAAAGTTGGAAAATTTTCTGCGAACAGCGTTCGTCTATATTATCTGGGTCTGCATGCAAGCCATTACAAATAGACTTTCTTTTCCCCTCATTTTCTTCCATACCACCTGTGCCACATTTAATTGATATCTCAGCACTTTAAATCCCACACCCATGTTCTCCCATGCCACCTATGACACATGAACAGGGTGTCTACAACATTCCCCCCACCCCCACCCAAAAAAAAAAATTCCCTGATTTTCCCGATTTCACGGGCCATTTTCTTTGAAATTCCCCGATTTCATTAGTAATTTCTTTTTTAATTCCACGATAATCATAAGATAAAGTTTGCATGATTTTAAAGGCTTTGCAAATATTTTCTAATCTGTACGTATATTAAAAGAAAGAAAAAAATCTATTCCATTGAGAAAGGAGAATTGTTTCAAAATGGAGGCGAACCTTTTCAACATTGACTGCACGGAATGATGATATCAATCATTTTAAATTATGTTTTCCAAAAATAAAATCATCACAGCATTAAGTAACATCGTGCATCTCCATTTTTGTTTTACCTCACCAATATAATCCAGGTGATTCACAATTTCTTTGGGGTGATTTTGGGGATTCTTGGGGATTGATTTCTTTGGGGTGTATATCATCACAAATAAAAATTGTCTCGAGCCACTTAAACAAGGCTTAAACAATCATACTTCCGTGTTTGAATAGTTACCGCATCAGTCAGATTTATGGATAATAAGAAAAAGCAAAGGGTCGTACTCTTGTTAATTAGATCCCCGTGTGGTTTAGGCCTGTT